>ML685946.1:338700-397871 GCA_007922175.1 Pelusios castaneus | reverse complement strand
GAGTGGTTGTTGGATTGCGCTACAACAAGGGGCTTGACGCGCAACATCACCCTTGCACGTATGTACACCGTGCTTGTTATCACGCATTAATGAGTTTTAATGCGCGATAAACTGATCGTGTAGACAAGGCCTAAAAGAATTTGGTAAAGAGGGGATATTTAACCTCTGTGCTTCAAGGATCAAGCCAGTCTCTCCCAATTGGATGTTATTTGGGAAGAGCATCCCACATCTGTGTCCTGCAGTATTGCTTACATCTTCTCTTGTACATCTGCTTCTGGGCCAAGGCAGAGACAGAACACTGGCGTTATTGCCAAATGCTTTGTTTCGGTTCTCTATGTACACAAAGACCTCTTTATACCTAATAAGTAATAGATTTTAATCACTTTTTTTTGAGAGAGAGCCCTCGAGTTTCTTTGAAAATGCAGTGTATGTGACACTGAATATTAAATTAAGAATTACCCTGACTTAAAGCTAAAATGAAATGAATGCTTTGTGTGTTGGGCCATGCCATTTTGTATTTTTGCCAGTACTGAAGACAGTTGTTCTTCCTCTCTTCTCCTTTGTTTCCTCCCAAGAATTAGAGCTCACATTTATTGCTAAATGTTAACTAAAAGTAACTTCTAATTGATGACTTACTTCAACAAAACCTTCATTCGGCAATGTGTCATCAGCCAATTAGTTTTCAGTAACGATCTAAAAGCTGTATGTTTTAAAAGCAAACTGTCATTAAAACATCATACATTGGTCAAATGTTTATATGGAAACTCTTTGTTGACATCAGTAAACATAATTTTTTGTTATTAAAAACCAATATGCATCTCTGTTCTGTTATTCAGTTTCTTAAGTAGGAGATTACATCCATTGTGGCTCTCAAAATACTTGGTTCTTGAAGGAATTTTTTAAATGGCTCTTCTTGTCTTTTGGATTGCAGACCCCTGCCCTGGCCCCTTCACCTCCAACAGCACATCCCTGTCATGCTTCCATTCAGGAAGCCAGGGAAGGCTTGGCCTGCCACACCTCCCCTCCAGTGCTCATGGCCCAAAACTTGCAGCCCTGACAGCCCAGGATGCCCCCACTGATGGCAAGGGGAGGTTAACCTGGGAAACTAGCAGTTGGGGCCAGGGCCTAGAGAGAGGACAGAGATGCAGCAAACCAGTGGAAAGCCCAGCGCCTCCCAAAGAAGGGAAGGACGAGAGCTGGGCCATCTGGGGAGCTGCTGCAGTCCAGGAATCCCAGTTGGAAAAGAGAGGATGGGAAGATCTCGCAGGGAGCTGGCAGCAGTGCTTAGAAAAAGTATGAAATAGAAATCATTAGAAATAAGTATGAAAATAACCAGGTGTGCAACCTCTGGGGTGATGATGTGTATGAAAGGTGTCTCTTCACTGTGATCCTTGGCTGGAGAAATTCAAGTATGGAGCTTCCAGCCAGTTTGGGGTTCGTACCCCCAGGTCTGTCACTCAACTGAGGTTGGCACTCTTTCTGCACTGTGCGGTCATGTGTAAATCGTGTCTTTTTACTAACAAGTGGAGTCTAAAACTTCCTGCTAAAAATTTCAGAGTGGCTCTGGAGACACAGTGGTTTCCAGTAGAAATATAAATCGAAAAAATCAATCCCCAAGTCCAGGGGTGCTGCTATCCCAAAAAGAAATTCAGGGCACAGGCTCCCAATCTCTTCCCCAGCATGATGAGCGCACCTTCCCTGATCCTCTCTTCCTCTGGCCCGACCATGTGCACCTTCCCCAGCCCCCTGCTTCTCCCGGCCTGGTCCCCCTTTTCCCTTGGCCCAGCTGCGCACACCTTCCCTGGCCACCCTCTTCTCCCTACCCAGTTTCCACCTTCCCCCAGCCCAGCCACACGCACCTTCCCCAGCCACTTTCCCCGGGCCCAGCTGCGTGCACATTCCCCCCTCCCCTTCCCCAGTTCAGTCCCCCTCTTTCCCCAGCCTAGCCACACACACACACCTCAGCCAATTTCTCGCAGCCCAGCCACGTATACTTCCCCCGCCTCCCCTTTTCCCCAGCCCAGTCCGACTCTTCCCCCGGGCTGGCCACATGCACCTATCCCACACTCCACAGCCCAACCGTGCACACCTTCCCTGCTCTCATCAGCCCTGCCACATGCCTCTTCCCCAACCCCCATCTTCCCCTGCCCCAGCCTTGTGCACCTTCTCTCCCCTTACCCTGGCCCAGCCATGTACACCTTTCTGGACCCCCCAACCCCTGGCTTCCCATGGCCCCAGCACCCAAGCTCTTCTTCTGGCTCCCCCTTCCCCAAGCCACACACACCTTCCACTACCCTCTGGGGTCCCACATACCTCAGCTCTGAGCTCCTTCCCATGCCCCCCAGCCCCACGCACCCCAGCTACTAGCCCCTTCCCTTGCCTCCCCCCTCCCAAGCCTGCACCCAGCTCACGAGCCCCCCACCCTCACCCCCACCCCCGATCCAGCACAGCACTTACCTTTTCCTGGAGCAGGGGAGCCTGCAGATCCTGGCTGGCTGAACCAAGACTGGTTTAGATCTCCCGGCCTGCTCTGTCCTGGGCAACATGCCTTGGAGTGCAGCAGTACAGGAGATTTAAAAGGGCCTTCCCGGCCCCAGCATGACACAGGGCACTTACCAGCACATTTGGGGCTTGTGACCCCTGTACCCAGTTCCAGCGACACCACTCCCTAAGTCTATGGTTCTACCACTTCAGCTCAGATTCCTCAGCGGGCAGAAGTAGGGCGTGTCACAGTTCAAGCCAACAGCATGTGGGTTTCTCCTCAGAGCTCTAACAAGGGCAGCTGGTCTCAGCCTTCTGGCTCTCCAGCCCTCTCTTTCCTGGGCAGAGACCCTTGTTGCTCTCTGTCCTGAGCCGGGTCAGGCTCAACCATTCCCTGCCTCCGCTATGTCATTTCCCAGCAAAAGACCATCTGTCTAAACAGATCTGCTGGTTCTCTCTTCACAGACCTGGAACAGGGTCATTGCCCACAGTTGTAAGTTCCCACTCAGCTCCTCCTAAGCAAGCATATTTTATTCTGAAGGTGAACAGAAAGCATTAAAAAGAATAAAAGAACCTACACATATGCCGATCAGCTTGCCAGAGCCCACTCCCCAGCTCCACAAGGGTTCCAGTCAGTGTCAGTCCTTCAAAGCTGTCCCTAAGGATTGGGGCGGCCATGGTGCAAATTTGGCTGTGTCATGCTAGCCCTGAAAAGGCCAAGCCATCTTCTAAAATACATGACCCAAAACTAACCTTTAAAAATATATTGTAGGGAAACACAATGGTAGTGTTACAGGCAGGCGAGGGCTTTGAGATGCATGTGTGTTTTAGTAATTACTTGATGATGTTTACATCTATATTGTTAGAGGTTAGCAAGGTAAATGAACTGCTTCCCTATATGTTACTATTGTTCTATTGGGAGAGGTCAAAAGGGAACGTTAACCTCTAGATGGAGCTTGGATGTACCAATGTAAATTGGCTATTAACGGTGCTAATGCAGCTAATTACCTGTGGTGCCGAAGAGGGGAAGGTTTTACTTCAAAGGACAATACACATTACTATTCTCCACTTAAGGAAGTCTCTGTGAACTGTCATCAAAGCCCAGATGAAGAAATGACCTGCGAATGCCCACCTTGCTACAATTATAAAAGGAAGTTGGGAACATAATCCCTTTGTGTCACATCTGTCCAAGCTTCTCAGGGAAAGTTTGGGCTGCAGGATTGAGATCCCAGCCAGCACTGGCTTGGAATCACCCTGCTAATTCTCATGGGAGAATTAGAGCAAACTCTACATTTGGTCTATTTGGTCTACATTCCTTTGAACTGGATTTCTAACAACTGAAGCTGTGATACAAGGACTTAAACCCAGCCAGGTATTGGATGTGAGCCTAAGATCTGCAAACTTCAAATTCTACTGGAAACCTGATATATTGGACTTTCAAATCATTGTATGTACATGATTACTTTAACCCTTTGACAGAACTCTCAATAGTTTGTTTCTTTCTTGTACAATAAGCCTTTAGTTTTAGTTACTAAGGCTACGTCTACACTGGCAAGTTAGTTCAAATTAAGGAACCTTAATTCGAACTAACTAAAGCCTTGGCTACACTAGGCTTTAATTAGTTCGAATTAAGGGCTTCCTTAATTCAAACTAATAACTTCAAATAGGGTATTAGAAGTAAGGGTTAATTCGAACTAACTAGTTTGAATTAACCAATGTGGCCATGTTAGTTCGAACTAATTTCTTAGTTTGAATGAATCGGCCCATTGAAATCAATGGAGATCGCTAATTCGAACTAAGCAAGTGCCATTCATAAATGGCACTTGCTTAGCTCGAACTAATTTTTTCTAGTTCGAATTAAGCTAATTCGAACTAACTAAAATTAGTTTGAATTAGTTAGTCCGAACTAACTAATTCAAGCTAATTTTAGTAAGTGTAGACATAACCTAAAGGACTAGCTGGCAGCGTACTATTTTGAGTAAAATCCAAACCTACACTGTTCTGTGTAATGTGGCTGACCCTTTGGGGTCAGGAGAAACCTTTTTGGGTAAAGAACTTGGAGTTTTAAGCAATTTCTCTCTTTACCAGATGCAGCGGCAGTATTGAAATGCAGTAAAGGGGGCTGAGTATATTTGGTGATGACTTTTTGATATCCAGGGTGGGGAATCAGAAGCACCGTTTGTGACTGCTTGGGAGTTTAGCTACAGGTAACCCACCAGTGCTGGGAGAATCTGCTCTCTTTTTTGCAGCTTGCCCTGCTCTTTGCATATACAGGTGGTTATCCCAGGAGGCCCCGGTTACAGGCTGTCCCTTTAGTGGATCTCAACCAAGATTCTGAGTCAGCTTCACTCAGGCTCTTGAGTCCAAAGTCCCTTCTTGGCTTTGTGCTCCTTGGTTACTACCGTTTGCAGCTTTGAACTGTCCTCATGTAACAGGTGATCAGCGGACGAATGGTCCCACCCCTAGGCCAACCTGAGCGGGAACAAGTTGACTGGGAGAAGCAGCGAAAACACAAGGCCGAAAGCAGGACACAGAGAAAATATGAACTGGAGACTGAGGGGCATACAAGGCTACAGTCTGCCAAGGTGGAGGTGATCAGAGATTGACTCCAGGAACCTGGATTGGGACCAATGCTGTCAACATATTCCTAAATTATCAGGAAAAGGGGGTAAACAGTGAGGTGGCAAATATTCCAGTTGATACAAAATTACTCAACATAAATTAAGTCCAAAGTAGATTGTGAAGAGTTGCAAAGGGATCTCACAAAACTGGTTGAATGGACAACAAAATGGCATATGAAATTCAATGTTGATAAATGCAAAGGAATGCATATTGGAAAACAATCTCAAGTATACATAGAAAATGACTAGATCTAAATTAGCTGCTAACACTCAAGAAAGATTTTGGAGTCATCTGGGAAAGTTCTCTGAAAACTTCCACTCCATGTGCAGCAATAGTCAAAAACGCTTTAACAGGATGTTAACAACCATTAGGAAAGGGATAAGACAGGACAGTTATAATCCCCCTGTATAAATCCATGGTGCACCCGTGCCTTGAATACTGCGCGTAGATCTGGGTGCCCCATCTCGAAAAAGATAGACTAGAAATGGAAAAGGTACATAGAAAGTCAACAAAAATTATTAAGGCTCCAAAACTGCTTCCGTATGATGAGAGATGAAAAAGTCTAGAAAAGATGCTAAGGGGAGACATGGTAGAAGTCAGTAAGATCATCAACAGTTTGGAGAAAGAATTAAAAAAGTGTTATTTACCTATTGACCTAACACGAGAACCAGCGGTCACCCAATGAAATCAATAGGCAGCAGGCTCACAACAAACAAAAGGAAATATTTCCTCATACAGCAAACTGTCCTTGAACTTCTTTCCAGTCCGTGCTCGTTTCCCTGCTACATGAGCGCTGGACCACATGGGGGCATCAGCGGCTCTACGAAGAGTCATGAGCAGCAGCACCCTGTTGCAATGTATCCTCCTCCTCTGACATAGGTCAGAACAGCAGCTCTCATCCACTGTGCGGGGACACAAAAGTGTGTTGCGAAGAACCGGGAGGAGTGTCACGGCAAACTGGCAGCTCAGCTTGGAGCTCCTGCTGCCCTCTGCTTCCCTCAACAGCCCGCTCCTGCTGCACAACATGGGCAGCAGCCAGGGCCAGATGAGTAAAAGGACTTAGGGGCTGCAACCCAGGGTCTTGGGAGGGCACCACCTGCCCCACAAAAATAAACCCAGCCCCATCAAGCCAGACCACCAGTCTGTGCTGGCTTGACTCTGCCCACAGCCAGGTCCCAGAGTGCAGCATCTTTCAGAGTGCCGCAGCCTCCCAAGCACTCCCAGCCCAGGCAGCACTGGCAGATTGTAGTGTGTCACACAGGGGAACATCATCTGGCAGGTGTGGTCATGACGGAAAAAAGGCTGAGAACCACTGGGTTAGAAAATGCCACAAAATATTCCCCAGCACCTCCTGGATGTTCTGCCCCTTTTAGAAAACAAGTGAAAATGCAAGCATTGGCCAATTCTTCAAATACCACCTCCTCCATGTTGCTGGCTCCTGTTGCTGGGAGCTTGCAGACTCAAAACACAGCTTGGCTGGATGAACTGGAGGCTAAGGCAACTTCTGGTAAAGAGCTGTGGGATGGACAGTCTAGATTTTGCATGATGAATGAACAAAGGGCCAGAGAGGCTAGAGCTGGGAGAGCACTGGGAAACCTGGGATAGGGTGATACGGCTGGGTCTACATTGTGCAGTGTGGACATGTTAGTGCTGGTGTGAGATGTGGGTCTTGAAATCTAAACCCACGGTCACTATTCAGTGTGGATGCTCACACACAGGCTTAGAAACACTGAGCGTGGAGACGTGAGTCCCAGACCCAGGCTTACATTAAGTCACTGTTACAGTCCCATTGGGTGAAAGGTTATACAGCTCGTCTCAGTCAGTCACTTTCCTCTTAAAATGTATTTTAAAGCTTACCAGAATAAATTCCAGTGAGGTGCAAAAGACAGAGACAGACAACTCATGTGGAGCTGAGAGACCACATTGAAGGTGAAAAAATAGTGCAAACAATGGGGGAATTTGCTAATGTATTTTTAAAATATAATCTTTGCCAGCCGCAGTCAAGACAGTTATGGCTTTACTCACCTGTGTGGATTCTCCTATGTCTGATAAAGCTTGAATTTCTACTAAAGCTTTTCCCACACTCAAGGCACCTGTAGGGTCTCTCTCCAGTGTAGACTCTCTGATGTCTGATGAGGTATGCCCTGACTTTGAAACTTTTGGGACACTCAGGACATATGAAAGATCCATCTCTGGTGTGGATCCTCTGATGTGTGATAAGTTGTGAGCGCCTGATGAAGCTTTTCCCACACTCAGAACACATGTAGGTTGTCTCTCCAGTGTGGACTCTCCAATGTGTGCTCAGGTCTGACTTGTGGTTTGAAGGTTTTCCTGCACTCAGGGCATATAAAGGATCTCTCTCTTGTGTGGATCCTGTGATGAGGGTTGAGCTCACATTGAAGCTTTTCCCATACTCAAAACACATGTAGGGTTGCTCTCCTGTGTGGATTCTCTGATGTATGATAAGGTTTGAGCTTCTATTGAATCTTTTCCCATACTCAGGGCACGTGTAAAGTGATTCCCCAGTGTGGATTCTCTGATGTGTGAGAAGGTGTGAGTGCCGATCGAAGCTTTTCCCGCAGTCAGAGCATGTTTAGGGTCTCTCTTTCATGCCAATTCTTTCATATCTAATAAAGTCTGAGCAGTTATTGAAAGTTTTCTCTGCTCTATGCTGGTTCTCGCTGGGTTTTCCCTGTGCACAATTCCAAGAATCTTTCCTTTTAGATCTTCCTGCTTATCTCCCAGGTAGTTCTCCTTGGTTAGCATCTTCCAGCTGGGCATTCTTCTCCTCGTTCTCACTCACCATCTCATCTCCTGGAAGCACAAAGAGAGAATCCAGACATGGGTCACTGCCTTTGCTCAGTGGTTAAAGTATAATTTGACAGGCCCCAGAACCCTCCTAATCTCTGGGCCCCCTTCCCGTATTGTCTGGGCCCCCTTCATGCGTGTGCGTGCCCTAGCCCAGGTAGGCATTTGCAACCACTTCTCAGTACCACATGCATCGGTTATCGCTCCATAAAAATATTTATAATTTTATATGTCATTTATGTCTATAGCAATTATTGTCACAAACTAGCAAATACTGCATCACAGAATAAGTATTGTGATTAACAATGGTGGGCCGTAGGACTTGCAAGCAGCCAGGGCAGGGTGGAACATGCGTTCCGCTGGATTTTTCTATTTTTAGGGGCCCAGGAACTCTGGCCCCTCATATTTGTGGGCCCCGGAACTGCATTCCGGTGCGTTCCCCCTACCCTTAACCCCTGCTTGCTGGGCAGAAAGGAAACCTCAAAGAGAGGAATGGGGGAAAAAAGGCAAAAGAAACCAAAATAAGTACTGGAGAGATCAAAGAAAAAGGATTTGTTTTCCATCGACTACCTTCTTCTCCTCAAATCCCTTCCCCGGAGGCTAAAGAGGTGGCAAGTAAATTTTCCCACAGTGCAACATGGTCCTAGCATTAGACCGGAGAGGGACATGAGACACTCTGGGATGTGGTTACTTTGAATCAGGCCTGTGCACCGCTGTGTGGACACCAGAGTCCTAAATTTCAGCACAGGTTAGAAAAGTCTTAGAATAGGGTTAAAATACAATACAGCAGGGCTCGGCAGACCCCAGGCACCCGGTCGCCATGGCAACTAAAAGGTGCAGACTGGCGCTTGGGGGGGGTGTCTTTTTTTTTTTTTGTAAGGAGCCAGCTGTTTTTACTTTTAGTCACTAGAGGGCGATCCTCTGCTGCATTTTCCAGCGGATCTGGGCAGCCTGGGGAAAATGCAGCGGAGGAGCGCCCTCTGGTGACCAAAAAAAATCGGCAGCTCTTTAATATTTCCAGAACTCTTTTTTTTTTTGGCGACGACGGTGGGGGGAGCGGGATTCGTCGGCTGGGGCCCAGATTAAGGCAGGGATTGTAGGGGCTGCAGCCCCCGGCCGGGCCCCTGCCCCCGGAAAAATCCAATCCCAGCCTGAGCGGCCGGCTGCTGCTGGTCACCTTCTGTCCAGCCTGCCTGCCAAGCCCTGGTAGGCCAGCCAACCTGGCGGCAGGGCAGGAGTGCTGCAGCAGACTGCAGCCTCTGGCCTGCCCCCTCATCCCCTGCAAAAGTACCAGCCTGCAGCAGGTGAGCAGCCCTGGCCTGCAGCAGCACCCCTCTCCCTCCTGCCCCCACTCCTCCGCAGTAGCATCTACCTGTGGTCCCCTCCTCTGCCCCCTTCCCCTCCCCCCCCCCGCAGTCCCCATGTGCGGTACTCCCTGATGTCCAGCTGTGACCCCTGTACCCTCTCCGCAGCACCCCTGACCCTAACACCCAAGCACAGGGGGGTTGTGCGCAGCCAGGGTGCCACAGCAATGGGCGGGGGCCACAAGAGTTGACAGCCCTGGGGGGGGCCCCCCCCCCCCCGAGCCTTGATCTCTAGCCCTGTTTGGCAGCAAAGGATGTCTGAGCTAGGCACCTGACTTTGAAGCTTGACGCCTAACTGAGCGGCAATTTTGTCGACCCCTGCAATATAGGCAATCGAATCCAGAGTTTCTTCAAGATAGCTAACTCCATGTACAATCCCAGTGTAGATAAGGCAAAGGCCATTTATCTCAGTGTACCTTTTCAGGATCAACCGCATCTCTCCCCAACCTAGAACTGATGGGTATTTCTGACAGGAGATACAAGGCAAAGGATATGTTATAAAGAATCATGGGATTCACTCCACAGAAGGGAGAGGTGCAATAAACAGAGGGAGGCAAGCTCCTCTCAGGGAATGGAGACACAACACTGAATTAAATGGTGCAACCTATATGGGAATTAACTAATATATTTTTAATAAAGACTTTGGGGACCCTAATCAAGACATTTATGGCTTTGTTCACCTGTGTGGAGTCTCTGATGTCTCTTAAAAGCTGAGTCCAGTCTAAAACTTTTCCCACACTCAAGGCATGTGAAAGAGTGCTCACTGGTGTGGATTCTCTGTTGTGTGATAAGGTGTGAGCGTCGACTGAAGCTTCTCCTGCACTCTGTGTGTGTGTAGGGTCGCTCTCCTGTAAGGACTCCCCAATGTCTGCTAAGGTTTAAGCTGTGGTTGAAGCCCTTCCCACAATAAGAGCATGTGTAGGGTCTCTCTCCCATGTTCATTTTTTCATGTCTAATACATGAGCAGCTACTGAGGGTTTTCTCTGCCCTATGTTGACTCTCACTGGCTTTTGCCCGTGCAAAACTTTTGGGAGAAGCTTTCCTTTTGGATCTTCTTGCTAATGTCTCTTATCGTTCTACTTGCTCAGCAACTTTCTGCTGGGTTTTCTTCTCAGTCTCAGTCACTGTCTCATTCCCTGGAAGAACAGAGAGAGAATCCAGAAACATGTCACTGCCTGTGCTGGGGAGAAAAGAAACCTCAGAAATAGGAAGCGAAAAAAGTGGGTGTGATGCTGTCCAGATTTAGGGAACATTTATTATATTATTTTGTATTAATATTTTATAATTGCTTTAATCCATAGGAACTATCCCATGTTTGGTGTCAATAGAAAGGTAATAATTTGTGGGGAATGATTATATAGTTTATATGTAGGATTCGTATTCATATTAGAAATTAGGAATATGATTGTTATATTTTAATTGGTGTGAGTCTGGGGAAATTCCCCCAGACTGAATGTCTACCCAGCCATTGTCCCTTTAATGGCCCATTAAGGAAGCTCCCCAGTACAATGGGCCGAAGAAGAAAACCTGTTGAGCCACTAGGACTTGAACATGTGACTCAACTCCATTTTGATTGGAGAGAACTGCACACAGCATGGATTAGGCCAGAGGTCATAAAAGGCAGCAGCCCCGACTCCATCTTGCTCTCAAGTCCCCAGTCTACAGCCAACACCCATCTCTGGAACTATTCCTCTGAGACTGGACAAAGGATTGAGGCCCACCCGGGTGCTGGGTGTTTACCAGAGGAACAAGCCTGCAAACTCCAGAGAAACAAGCCTGCAAACTGCTTTTCATGAACTTTAAATCATTTGTATGTATGTGATTCTCTTTGACCCTTTAACATCTCATATTTTGCTTCTTTTCTTCTTATATTAAACCTTTAGTTGTAGTTGCTAAAGGATTGGCTACCAGTGTGGTATTTTGGGTAAGATCCAAACCTATATTGTTCTGTGTGATGTGGCTGGCCCTTTGGGGTCAGGAGAACCTATTTCTTTAAGGGACCGTGCGGCTAGGTGGGAGCCGGAGGAGCTGGAGTGCAATAAAGGGAGCTGTTTCTATTTTGGGCAGATTTCTTGGTACCCGGTGTGGGGAACCAGAAGCCCGTTTGTGACTGATAGGGAGACTGGTTTAAGTACCACCCATCAGTGTGTGGGGAGTTTGGCTCCTGGTTTTGCAGCTTGCCCTGATTTTTGCACATCCAGGAGGGTATCCCAGGAGGCCCCGGTCACAGTGGGAACAAACCAAAATAAGTATTTGATTTCCACCAACTCCCATCTACCCTCCAAAGCCCTTCCCCAGAAGAGAGAGAGATTTCTGGGGAAGGAAGACTGGGGAGGGAGCTACAGCCAGGTGTCAGTGAGGAGAGGTGGGAAGCCATGAATGACATACCATGAGGATGCCACACCTGCTGGGAACAATTCAGAGAGCTCATAAGATCTTGGTAGGGAATCCCACGTTTCCTTTATTCATGGATAGTTTTTGAGTTGGTTTAACTGATGTCTCACCTGCCCCCAAACCCTTCTGGATCTCTCTTTCCTTAAAGCCCTGAAGATCTGGGACCCATGGTACCAGGTACCTACAGTCTAACAAATTAAATATTGTGGGAGAGCAAAGGAATGACCCAACCCTAAGTCAGGCTTCTGAACATCTCACTGATGTGTATAACAAAGGATTAGGCCCTCCACAGCTGAAACCATGGCCATATTTTGAACTGTTAGAGGAGAGGGCATATCAGGCTACGAAAGAGGCTCAGACAGGGTACGTCAAATACAGCTTCTGGTATCCACCTATTGCCAATGGAGAGGAGGTGCTTCAATTAGTCCATCCATGCTGCACAGGTGCCACTTAGGGGCAGAGAAGACACTCAACAGAATGGCCATGAAGTTCTATGAGCTGAGCATCCACACAGAGGTAAGCCCAAGTGCCATGGGTGAGCCAAAAAAAAGATCCCAAGGCCCCCTGATACTACCACTCATTGCAGGGGATCCCTTTGCCTGCTGGGACAGGATGACGGGAAGGATCACGATGATTGGCCTGTTTTGTTCATTTCCCTGGCATTGGGCCCAGTCACAAGACAGGACACTGGGCTAGAGGGATCATTGGTCGGACCCAGCATGGCCATTCTTATCTTCTTATGGACAGGTGTAGACCTGGTGGGCCCTGCTGAAAATGTCCACAGCCAGATACAAATATACATTGTTGATCTTGGACTATGGACCCAGACAGCCTGAGGACATTCCCCTCCAGTCAGAAATGGCAGGTCTCACTGTAAGGAAGCTCATGAAAATAGTACTGTTCACTTTTGTGTCTTTTGCTAGTGGATCTTCAAATTCTTTTGGCCTGCCTAATTATACTCTTAAACTTCATCATGGTGCTTTCTATTTTCCTCAGTAGGATTTGATATCCAGTTTTTAAAAGACATCTTTCTGCTTTTTAACTTCCTCTTTTATTTGGTTATTAAGCCATGCTGGCATCTTTTTTCATCCTCTTTCTTTTTTTTTTTTTTTTAATTCAAGGTATACATATTGTTTGAGGTGCTCTTCAGGTGTTTTTTAAAACCATCCATGCCATTTGCAGGCATTTCACTCTTGTGATTTTTGTCACCCCATAAAATTAGTACTAGGACAGGGTCCTGCCACTACCTCGCCCTACTCATCTCCAGCGAGCGGGGAGGGAAAGTCAATCTACATTCCTTCAGGGGCCAACCGCTTCAGCTGCATCATGGAGTTTTTATCCTTAGGTGGTGGTAGGAAGTGAACCCTTGAGAATCTGGAGTATGTGACTGTAGCGAAGTGGTGTGGCCTTCCTCCAAGACACTGAGAAGCCAGTCCACACCACATAGTGGAAAGATTGGGTACGGCACCACCCACACACCAGAAGTGCAGGAGCGGGACTGGTAGAGGAAATATAAAAGCAAGGCCCTGCAATTCAGTCATGGGGGAGCTGCTGGAGGAGAAACATCTGTCTCCAATGGTGGGACTCGCACCCAACCCCAGCCCTGCTGAAGAGCCACAAGAACTGCCTACTGCCTGGAGCCGCCTGCCACCAATGATTTGGGGAAGCTGCTAGATGCTGGTGATGCTGAGGGCCTGCCCCTTGTGGTCAACCCCCAGGAGATGGGCAATGACTGGAGAGATAGGTACATGGGCATGGGGCAGAGGAAGCAGCTCGGGGTAACCAACCTCAGTCGGACTGTGTCAAGTCCTAGCTCTTGGCAGTGAGTTGGAGCTGGAGCCGGAGCCCTGCTGACCCAGTGGCGGTGGGCTGGGACACCACTCGACACTATTAATTAGCTTGGGTTAACTTTAGCCCCTGAGGCACTTTCCTTTTCATTTTCCTCTTCCCAATTCATTTTCTCTCTGGCTAACACTTCCGAACCCCGCATTTAATGGCTCTTCTCCCCTCACCGTGGGTTCCTTTCCTTTCCTTCCTTTCTTCCTTCCAGGTTTTCCCTTCCCTAATGGGAAGGGGTTCCTGGCTGCACCTAACACAATGAGATGGGCAACTCTGCACTACACCAACCTGCTTGCATTTAAATGTTCCCTGAACTTCCAGGACAGAGTGTTTTATCCCAGTGTACCCATTCAAGCCTCAGCTTCTGGAAAGAACCCACAGCTTCTACTGACCAGGGCACAGGATTCCTTACCCAGTGAGGCCACAGCATCGTAGTTCTCCTGCATGACCTCCCTGTAGAGCGCTCTCTGACCAGGGCCTAGCAGAGCCCATTCCCCCTCCATGAAGTACACAGCCAGCTCCTCAAAGAACAAGAGACACCCACTCACTACCTGCCACCCACTGACACCACCATTATTCACACAGGACACCAGGACCAGTAAAAGGTTCTGGGAGGGACAGGGTAGCACGGTTCCTTCCCTACCCCGCCCAGGGCAGCCAGGAAGCATCAGCATGAGAGGAGAGAGAGTCCCGTGTCCCTGCCAGCAGACACAGGGAGAGAGAGTTTTCACGTTTATCACACACCTACTAACCTGAGGTTGATACAAGAGATGGAACCCCAGCAGAGTCCAAAAAAGGCCCCTGGTAGGAATCGCAGAAACCCCCCCCCCCCCCCATAAAAACACACTAGGTAACAAATGGAGGAAAGGGGAAGTCAACAGGAAATAATAAAAGTCAGTACCTTCAAACTATAGCAAATTCATAAGGGAAGCAAAGGGAGAGGAGGGGAAATCTATGGCTAGAGAAGTTCAGGACAACACATAGGATTTTTTTTAAAGTATACTAATAATAAAGTACCCTAACGATATTACTTGTCCATTACTAGGGTAGAATTATCAGTAATACAGAAAAGGCAAGTGTTCAAAGAAGACGTGTGTATCTGGGGTAAAACAAATAGATCAGGGGTCGGCAACCTTTGCCAGCCCTTGTACCAGCCCTCCGCCGCTCCCCAACCCTCAGCCGGGGACAGGGGCAGGGGGCACAGGTGCCAAGTGAAGGGCCAGGAGCACCAGCACGCCATGGCTCCTTTTCCCTGCTGGCCCCACTGTCCAGCTGATGAGCAGGGCCAGCAGGGAACATGAGCTGCGGCATGCGTGGGGCTCTTGCGGCCTCAGGCTCTGCTGGGAGTGAGTCCAGTAGAAGGCACGGTCACAGCACCGCAGGGCTGGGTGCCCTGTGTGCCCGTGACTAGACGCGCATGCCAGCTTTAGCACGCGTGCTGGGGGTTGCTGGCCCCTGAAATAGATGATACAGTCATATGAGATGATACAGACACTCCTTCCATTCCAGTAATAACTCACAAAGATGTTAAATGTTAAACAGCAACTACTAAATTCAAACATTTTGAAGTCAGCAGGTCCAGACTGCATGTAGTAGTTTTAAAAGAACTGGTTAAGGAAGGCGCTGGACCACTGCTCTTCATTTTAAAAGGGCCTTGGAACTCGGGGAAAATTCCAGAAGAATGGAAGAAAGAGAATCTTGTGCCAATATTTGGAATGTGTTAAAGGGATGGCCCAGGTGATTATAGGGCTGTCAGCCTGACATAGATAGCAGGCAAGATTATGCAGCACCTGATAATTGCATTAACAGAGGATTAAAGGAGGGTAATAAAACTAATACCACTCAGCACAGTTTAGATCCTATCAAACTAACTGTTTTTTATGAGATTAGAAATTTGGTCAATAAATTTCATAGCATTGATATGACATACACAGACTTCTGTAAGGCATTTGATTTTGTACAGAACAATCTTTGGATTAAATAACCAGAAAACCACAAAAGTAACACTGCACACATTAAAGAAATTAAGAAGTGGCTAACTGATATGTCTCAAAATGTAACTGTAATCAGGGAACCGTGGTCAAGAAAGTGTGTTTTTAGTGGGGTCTCACAAGGTTCGGTTCTCGCCCTGTGCTATTTAACACTTTTGTCAATGACCTGAAACAAAACATAGAATCATCACTGACAAAGTGCAGGTGACACACAGACTGAGCGAGTGGCAAATAATAACGTGTATCAGTAGGTTCAGCCTCCAGCCCTGGGAGTCTGGGAATTTTTCCCAGTTCTCACCTGAGGACTACTTCCTGATCCACATACAGGGGAAATACCACTCCCGCCCCCTGAGCCTGGTCCTGGAAAGTTAGTCCCAGGCTATGTACACACGATCAGATTAAAGCGCAACGTGGCAATCGCGCTATAAAAAACATGCGATCTTTATTGCGGGATAGCGCGTAGACACGTCGCTCCTGAATGAATTCTGGGCACCTATCCCACAGTTCAATTTTCCCTCAATCTGCACGTGGAATCATGGGATGAAGGAAAGGAACGCAAAGCGCCATGGGTAAAATCTCAGTTTCCCGTGGTGCACTGTGTTCCCCTTGCATCTTCCTCGTTGCCAATAGGAACTCACGCCTATTTTCAACAGTGCAGTGACACACTACTTGAAAGCAATCACAACAGCGACAGCATGGATCCTGCTCTGATCTCCACTGTCGCCTTCAGCATTCTAAATACATCTCGGCTGGTTGCTCAGTACGCAATGAGCTCCGAGTCAGATGAGGACACTGAGGAGCAGGGGCTGATCGATGCCATGCAGAGCAACAGCACTGCGTTGCTCAGCTCCTTCACCGATCATCTGCACATGGTGCAACGCCATTTCTGGTCGCGAGAGATGAGCACCGAGTGGTGGGATCGCATTGTTATGCAGCTGTGGGATGACGAGCAGTGGGTACAGAACTTTCGAATGCGGAAAGCAACCTTTCTGGAACTGTGTTCAGAGTTAGCCCCTGCCCTGCGACGTAAAGACACCAACATGAGGTCAGCCCTAACCATGGAGAAGCGTGTTGCGATTGCTGTCTGGAAGATGGTGACTCCTGACTGCTACCGGTCAGTTGCAAACCAGTTTGGAGTCGGGAGGTCCACCGTCGGATTAGCCCTCTCACAAGTCTGCCAAGCCATCAATCGCGTTCTGCTACGGAGGACGGTGACGTTGGGCAATGTTCGTAAGATTGTGGACGGCTTTGCTGCCATGGGATTCCCTAACTGCGGGGGAGCCATAGACGGCACACACATCCCTATTTTGGCTCCAGACCATCTCGCGACCAAGTACATCAACAGGAAGGGCTACTTCTCCATGGTGCTGCAAGCACTCGTGGATCCCAAGGGGCGTTTTACGGACATCAATGCTGGGTGGTCGGGAAAGGTGTATGATGCCCACATTTTCAGGAACACTGGTCTGTATCGGAAGCTGCAAGGGGGCACCTTCTTCCCTGATCAAAAAATTATAGTGGGGGATGTGGAGTTGCCCATAGTCATCCTCGGAGACCCAGCATACCCACTGATGCCATGGCTCATGAAGCCGTACACCGGTAACCTAGATCGCAGCAAGGAGGGGTTCAATTATAGATTGAGTCGCTGCAGAATGACTGTGGAGTGTGCCTTCGGCCGTTTAAAAGGGCGCTGGCGATGTTTGTATGGGAGGCTGGACTTGGCGGAGGACAACATCCCTGCTGTGATTGCGCCGTGCTGTGTCCTTCATAACATTTGTGAAAGTAGGGGAGAAAAGTTTTCCCCAGAGTGGGCTATGGAGGCACAGTGCCTTGAGGAAGCATACGAACAGCCAGCCACTAGGAGTATTAGGGGGGCCCAAGGAGAAGCTGCTCGCATAAGGGAGGCACTCAGGGACCATTTCAATGATACCCTCCCCTAGTTAACTTCCCGGACGCATCAGGTGCACGTTATGAGATTTCCAATGTGTACAAATAAAGCCACTCTTCAAATTATTTGTCACTGTTTTTATTAAAACCTAAAGGGGGGGGTTTACAGGTGGGTGTAGCTGCAGGTCTCAAAAAGTAGCTCTAGGGGGGACTGGATGTTGCAGTATACCAGGGGGACAGGTGGCCTTCAAAGAAATTCTTTGAAGGACTACGGTGTGTGGGAGGCAGACACGGCTGAACTGTATGGAGTGGAGCCCGTACATTAATCGCCTGGGTCTGCAAAGCAGTCATGCTCTTGAGCAGTTCTGTTTGCTCCTTCATCACGCTTATCAGTTCATCCCTGTGTTTCTGCCTCCTCTGTTGGGATTCCTCTCTCCAGGCTCGATTCTCCCTCGCGGATTCCTGTGCTGTTTTCAGCAGGTCCTGAAACATATCCTCTCTGTTTCTTCGAGCATGCCGCCGAATGTTTCTCATGCGGTCAGCTGAGGTAGACACCGGCCTTGTGAAGGTCGAATCTAAAAAAAAAAAAAATAATAAAGCTGTTGTTAACACATAGCCTAGATAACCAATGTAACCTTCCAGTAGCACATTCCACTGGAAGGTGCAGGGCAGTCAACATCCTATGCTTTGCTGAAGCGGACAAGGTACGTCCTAATAGAAACCTTACTGGGGGCTAACATTCTGCACAGGGCACACAGATGGAACCCGATATCTCTCTCCTCAGAGTGCCCCTGCCAGCTAGAATACATATCCTACATGCCACCGGTTGCAAGCCAGGACCGTATGCTGCTGCACTGTGTGCTGCCATGGTTCCCAGGGCAGTGCTTTGCAGCTGGCGAGGCAGAGTATGTCTTTGGGAGCGTAGACACAAACACTCTCCCATCTAACCTGAGTAGTAGGCTCTGGAGGTACAACGAGGAAACCATTACTGACCTAAATACAAATGATTTTTTGACAATCACTGCTTGTGTTGATGCACTTCTAATGAATGCAGAGTAAAGAGCGTGCACAGCGGGGACTGAGACAGCAAGCACTCCCACCCCGGACAATGATATTTTAGCAGGAGCCATAGCCGCACGAAAGAGAAACTTACCGGAACCCCCCTCTGTTGCGCTTTCCTCCAGGTCATCCTCCATCTCCTCCTCCTCATCGATCACGTCCTCATCCTGCTCGGGTCTGGCATTCACTGGATGAGGGGGGGCCGATGTGTCCACGGGACTCTTTGCAGTGGTTGTGGGGTCCCCACTGAGGACGGCTTCTATCTCCCTATAGTACCTGCATGTAGCAGGCGCTGATCCCGAACAGTGGTTTGCCTCCTTCGCTCGGTGATAGGTTATTCTTAGCTCCTTCACCTTTGATCTGCACTGCACAGTGTCTCTATCATAACCTCTCTCTGACATGGCCCGAGAAATTATGCCAAATATATCATAATTTCGCCTGCTGCCGCATAGCTGCGCCTGCACAGCGGACTCTCCGCAGATGCTGATCAGGTCCAGCACCTCTGCCGTGCTCCAAAGGGGTGCGCGTCTTCCACGATGGGCCGCCATTGCTACTGATGATCGGAGCTGCACTCCACAGTCCACGAGGAAGAGAACAGGAAGTGAAACAGACGAAAAATTCGAAAATCCCGGGAATCTGATCAGGGCGGGGACTGTTTCGTCACGGCCACAGAGCGGGTGGGGGGAAGACCAGACAGGACGACTTTGGAATGCTGGGACACTTCCGGAGGCCAATCATTGCGCGGTAAGCGTACACACGAGTGGAAACAGCTGTCGACTTTGGGGGGAACTTACAAAGTCGACCTAGAGCGTCCACACTGGATGCCTAGGTTGACTTCTAGGGGCTATGGGGACCTAGGGGAGGTCTACGGGGGCAGGGAGGGCACCCCTTGCCCAGTGCCAGCAGGCTCAGCCTTTGCCCCATTGTATATAGGTACAGTGGGGCAAAGGGGGACAGGGACCCTGGCAGGGCATAGGGGCAGGTGGGCAGGGCTCTGCCCTGCCCTATGGGAGGGCATGCCAGGCTCCCCCTGTGCCCCCCCCGGCAGGGAGGGCATTGGTGTAGTCCTGGGGTAGCCCTAAGTCAACTTAGGGCTACCCCACGTCTACATTAGCTTAAGTCGACTCCAGGGAGTCGACTTAAGCCCTAAATTGAATTAAATTGAGGTTTCATTAAGTTGACTTAATTTTCATTAAGTCGACTTTATTTTCTTTAAGTCGACTTAAGCAAGTTGCTTAAGTCGACTTAAGGAAACCGTAGTGTAGATGTAGGGTAAATTAAGTCGACTTAAGCAAGCTTAAGTCGACTTAATTTACCAGCGTAGATGCAGCCGTGGACTTTGCATCCATGAGGAAGGAAGCCAAAAGCTGAGCTTCTCAACTTTGATGGTGTCCCTGACCAGTTCATTTTTACTCTAAAAGATGAATTCACCCTCTCCTAGTTTAACAGTCGGGTTGGAGGCCTCTCCATCTGCTGGGCTCAAAGCTGTAACTGAGAATTAGGTTTGCTGTTCGGCACTTTTGCAGCAAAGCAGCGCCCGCAAAAGGCCTGGCCTAGGAGAGAGTCTCAGAATGTGAGATTGTAATCTCACTACAGCATGTGCTTTTACCCCTCTGTGATTGGATTGTCTATGCTGGGGTGACTTGTTGATTACACTGATGTGAGATCAGGATATGGCCACTTCCGGAGGCCAATCATTGCGCGGTAAGCGTACACACGAGTGGAAAGGTGCAACAGCTGTTCCGCATTAACTGCTACCACCCTCGTCGAGGTGGTTTTTGTATTGCGCTACAACAAGGCAATTAACATGCAACAGCCCTATTGCACGTGTGTACGCTGTTGTTGGTATCGCACGGTAATGATTGTTAATGCGGGATAAAGTGATCGTGTGTACAAGGCCCCAGATTCAACTAGAGCTGGCAGGATGGTCACACCCTATCCCTCCCTTTCTGCACTTTGAGTATTTCCAGGACCCCTTGTCCCTCCTCCAGTAGCTCCCAACCACCTGTCAATTTCCTGCCCCCTTCCTCCCACCAGAATCCACCACCAGCTCCCTGATAATCCCTTACCTGAGCCGGCTTCATAGATGCTATTTCCTTTCCTTGGGAGGACGGGATGATCTAGAGCAAACGTGGACGTTATTCTGCAGCCTGTCAAGGCGAGAAGGGCAAATGGAGCGATTTCAGAAGGGATTTTGTCCATCTCACACCGCCGTTCACCCCAGGCTCTCCCAGCAAACACACTCTAGGTTCTGCAGCACTGAGAGACACTTAAAGGACATCTACACTGCAAGAAAACTCTCACTGCTGGCCTGGGTCAGCTGACTCAGGCACGCAAGGCTCAGGCTACAGAGATATAAAATTGCAGTGTAGACGTCCACGCTCAGGATCCACCCCTCAGCCCGAGCCTGCGAGTCCAAGTCAGCTGACCTATGAGTGTTTTATTGCAGTGTAGCCATGTCCTTTGTGACTTTATTACAGACCAGACCCAGCCTCTCCCACAGAATGCAGCCCTCTGGGTCCAGGTACCAGCCCAGGAGCTCTTGCCAAGGCTGTAGACATCTGCTGAGCACTGACAAATTTGGAGCTGGGAACCAGACCAGCTCACCTGTATGCCGGTATTGTACTAGACAGCTCTTTGGCTCGTCAGCGTGTTTAGTCTCTGTACAGTGTTGTGAGTTGCTGCCATCAAGGGCTAATAAAACAAGAGGAGCCATTGTGGGACAGAATGACACAAAGACATGGCTAACGGACTCACCCCCATGGAGGCGCAGGCCTTGCGTGAGCCCTTGGCGTAACTAACGGCAGGAACCAAAGGCCGTGAACCAGCAGAGGACTGGCCTAGGCAGAATAGGAGCACACTGGGTATTGGCTGATACCAAGAAAGCAGAACCCTGACCTGATAGACAGTACAAGGACACTCAGTTCTCATCTTCCAACATAAACAAATGGCACAGGAACATCCCGATCCCGGGCAGGAGAGGAAGGGGAGGACAGGCTAATGGACTGTTGTACTCCAGCCAGCAGGTACCAGAGTGGTGACTGACAACATCTGGAGTGTGTCTGTGTCGAGGTAGAAAAGGAGACGTCCGAGGACAGACATCTTTGCGCTAACCCAGAGGACAGCGCCCTGGTGTGTTAGAGTACCCATCGCTCCTGTGGGCGCCTGCACTGGGCTTTAGTAAGAATACACCAAGCTGAGCCCTGCCCCCACCAAACCAAGCCCGTCGCCCTTAAGAATAGCATTCAGTCTGCTGAGCCGACACCTCATGGTTCTAGCCGGCATTGGGGCTCCAAGAACAGGAGCACTAGAACCACCCCACAGCAGGAACCACACACGTTGTAGGAGGAGCAGATTTTTGAGAACCGTCCCTGAGGCCAGTGGCCTGCCTCAACCAGTGCCCATCGCAGGAACACCAACTGCTCTGCTTACTGCTCAAAGCAGTTAATAGGAAGCCCTTCTGAAACCATAGTGTTGGCACCACTCAGCCTGGAGAGAAGGGAGCGTCTCATTCAACCTTTGTCTGACCCTGCACCCCTCCCTGATGAAGCCTCTTTGAAAGTGCTGTAGTCTGTGTCTTAGGAGAAGAACAAGCAGCTTATCTCTGTTTGCCTTCTCTGGGTGTCAGACAGGACCTCAAGGCACACGGACTCGGAAGAATTTTCTTGCTACACATTTGGAACGGCTTGCCTAACAAGTTTTTTGATTAACATGTTATCGTCTACACCCACAGATAGAATAGAAGAAGAATTTGGAACTCGTTGGATCTCTTCAGGAATGCATTATAGAGTCCCCACCAGCAGACAAAAGATTGGTCACCGCAAAGTTGCTGCTGTACCGCTAGAGAATCACACCAAATGTCAGTCATTACTGCAGGTCGGGGTGTTTTACTGACCTGTTGCAGACACATGTAAGTGCTTAAGACTAAATAAAGTATAGCTTTAAGTGACAGCACCCCTGCAGTGTACTCTTTGCGCCAGCCATCTGTTGATTGGGTGGCCATGCCTGCACTGATTTATTTCCTGATGCCACCTTGCTCAGAGTAATGTTACCAAGAGCTTTGGGTTGAAAGAACCCCAGGTACCAATATCGCTAACACAACAGAGCACTGACAGCCGTAGCAGAGCCCAACCCCTCCCCTGTGCTCAGGCAGAACCTGGTTTTTGGTGAGCTGCACTGAACGGGACCCACCAACAGCTGTTCTACACGCAGACCTGGAGCCTGCCCCCCAGAAACAATTCCACGTCTGTTACACTGACCAGCCCATCTCCGGCAGTCCCAGGATTTCCATCCCACGCTCCATCACTAACCCCTCACTGAACACACACCCGGCTCTCACATCCACCCCACTGCTAACAGCCCGCATTGCAGGGAGACCCTGGACTCCACTGCTGCCACAAAACACACAAATGTGTGTAAATGATCCAGGCTGGACACTCCAGGTACACGTGCCCCCTGGATCACACAGAGAAATCTGACCCACAGCCCCTCACATCACACTCACAGCTCTGCACCCATCCTCAAGTTAATCCCCAGATTCCTCGCATCACAGTCACACCTGATACCTCTACGCAGCTGCTTCAACCAACGCCTCTGTCCACTACAGCTTCACCTAACCCAGGGCATCCAGCTGGCGTCCAGGCAGAGAACTAACTTCCAGTGGTGCCTGCCATCTCCCAAGGGGCAGAGATAAGGTCACATCACACTGCAGTCATACAAAGGGGAAATTCCACCTAGCCCAGTCTCTCTCCCCCCAACCCACTGGTTTCACCCCTGGTCAGACTCCGGCAGCAGATCAGGGGCTCTAGGACTGTTAAGGCGGTTCTGGTCTCTCCCACAGCTGCCCTGACAACAAGTAACGGATCCAGGGGCTGCGACGGATTCAGAGGCTCCTGGTGACATCTCTGTAGAGTCATTTTTCTGACCATCCCCAAGGTGTCTCAGTCTCCTGGAGTCTCTGGCTCAGCAATTGCTGATGGCAGAGACTGGTGCTGCCTAAGGGCTGATTCCAGCCCCTGGAGGAGGCCCCTGCCAGGGCTGGGCACCAAGGAGGCTTTAACAAAGGTCTCTCCACGGCATAGACCCTGCTGGAGCAGCAGCCACTCAGCCTGGACTCCCAGATCACACGGGAGGCCATAGAAACTGCACCCTGACCCTGTGGATGAAGAGAGACAGAGGGAGCAGCCTGCCTTTCCATAGTAACGGCCAGAGCCCTCTGGTGAAAGCAGCTAAGGAAACCACTTCCCTCATCTCATGGGCTCCCGTGTTAATCCGGAGTCACTCCTTGCTCTTCCTTGCAGCAACTCTGGAGTCAGTGAGACCAGAAATGTGACACTGGAGGCAGGCTCCAAAAGCTGTTTAAACACATCCTGAGTGGGGAGGTTCCACTCCTTCCCACCTCCCCTCCTCTGGGCCAAGGACTCAGGAAAAGGGCTTTCCCTCCACACCCCCAACACCCTACAGTGTGAAGGGGGAAACAGAATGTGTGGTGATTTTATATTAGCCTTTCATAAATGGGGAGAGTTCTCAATGCCCCTACCGGCCAGACACACAGAGAGCTGTGTGGCCTCACCAATGCCAAAATAAACAGCATTAATCACTTCCCTTGATCTCCTGGCCATGCTTCTACTAACGCAGCCCAACATGCCATTAGTTTTCTTGGCAATAAGGGCACACTGCAGACTCCCAACCAGGCTTCTTGTCCACTGTAATCTCTAGGTGCTTTTCTACAGAACTGCTGCCTAGCCAGTCGCTCCCCAGTCTGTAGCAGTGCATGGGATTCTTCCAATCTAAGTGCAAGACACTGTACTTTTCCTTGTTGAACCTCAGATTTCTTTTGGCCCAACTTTCCAATATATTTAGATCACTCTGTATCCTATCCCAAACCTTCAGCATATCTATCACTGCCCCTAGCTAAGTGTCATCTGCAAACCTGCTAAGAGTTCCTTCCCCCCATACTCCAGATCATTAATGAAGATGTTGAACAAAACTGGCCCCAGCACCAACCCTAGTGCCTCTGCATAGAGGCTATGTCTACACTGGGGAATTAAGGTTGACTTAAAAAAGTCGACTTTAATAAGTTGACTTTAAGTCGATTTAGAGAGTCCACACTGCACTCCTAAGTCGACTTAAAGGGGGCCTTACGAAGTCGACTTAGAGAGTCTACACTGGACTCTCTAAGTCGACTTGTTCGGTCCAGGGAGAGCCAGCCCCGCACAGGGCTGGCTCTCCCTGGGGCAGCAAGCCCCTGAGCGGTCCGGGGGAGAAGGGAGCGAGGAGCTCCCTTCTGCCCCAGACCACTCGGCTCCCTTCTGCTCGGGACTTCGCACATCCTGGGAAGAAGGGAACCCTCCTAGCCTGGACCACTCGGGTCCTGGGGACAACTTACCCAGACCCGAGTGTTCCCGACAAGGAGGGAGAGTTGGAGACCCGCGCTCCAGCTGCCAGCTGCTGAGCAGCTGGAGCCCGGGCTGGGAGGGACCATGGGGCTTCCTTCTTGCTGGGACAGGTCCCGGCGAGAAGGAAGCCCCACGGTCCCTTCTTGCCGGGATTCCCGCTCCAGCTGACTGCAGGGCCCCGGCTAGGAGGAAGCGTGGGCAGCTGGACCGCAGGTCCTGGGGAGAAGGAAATGAGCCCCGCGGTCTCTTCTTGCTGGGACCTGAGTGGTCCCAGTGAGAAGGGACCCATGCCCTAAGTCGACTAAGTCGACTTAGGGCTACCCCACGTCTACACTGGCTTAAGTCGACTTAAATAGTCGACTTAAGCTTCAAAGTCGAGTTTATACCAGGTGTTATAAAGTCGACTTTGAATTTCCTTAAGTCGACTTAAGCAGCTGCTTAAGTCAACTTAAGGAAACTGTAGTGTAGACATGGGGTAATTAAGTTGACTTAAGCAAGCTTAAGTGGACTTAATTTTCAAGCGTAGACACACCCAGAGAGTGCAAGAGGATGTGTGTGTCCAGGGATAGGTACCTGGGAATGGGATACCTTTAGTCTCACTGTTGAGGTGGGGGACTGTGTCTCAATGGTAGGGCAGTTGGTGCAGGCCCACCATGCAGCAGCTGCCCTCTGTCATTGCTTCCTGGCGAGGCTCTCCCCGTCCCCAGGGCATGGAGCTGGGGCCTGGGTGGGTGGGATCCCACAGCTGCAGAGAAGGGAAAGGGGCCAGTTGGGGCACTGAAACAGTTCTAGGCATTGCTTCTTATTTGAAAAATCCACCCTGGATGGAGAGTGGAGATCATAAAAGAGGCCATGGCCAGGAAAATCCAGCCATATGCAAAGCTAAACACTATTCCTCCCAGGAGCCCGGGGAGAGTGCGACCAGCCCCCCAGAGCCCTTGCCTGGGATGGGCCGTGAGACTGAATGAGCACAAGTGCAGGGGCTGGGATCCTGTCCTGCATCCCTAGGCTATGTATACACTGGTTAAGTCGACTCTGTTAAGTCGACTTAACAAGGTCGACTTTAAGTAGTCCTTGTTAAATCTACTTAGAGCAGCCACACTGAAAACTTAAGTCGACTGCCCGTCTCCACACTGGCAGGTGCTAGGTCGTTGGAGGAGAGCTGCAGCTGGGGAGATCAGGCAGGGGAGAATGGAGAGCTGTGGCCGGGGGATCGGGTAGGGAAGAAGGGAGAGCCGCAGCTGGGGGATCGGGCGGTTCTCCCTTCTCCCGTGCCTGATTTCCCCAGCTGCGGCTCTCCCTTCTCCTCCCTTCTCCTCCCTTCTCCTCTGCCCAATCCCCCAATCGCAGCTCTCCCTTCTCCTCAGCTGCGGCTCTCCCTTCTCTCCTGCCCAATCTCCCAGCCGCGGCTCTCCCTTCTGCCCATCCCATCCCCCGGCCTAGAGGCCAATTATGTCGACTCAGGGCGTCTACACTGGCTTTAAGTTGACTTAATAAGGTCGACTTAGGCATTACGTCGACCTTCAGAGTTGGAGTTATTAAGTCAACTTAAAGAAGCGCCCAGTGTGGACGCAGAGTTCTGTAGGTCGACTTAAGCATTGTTAAGTTGACTTAAGGTGCAATTGTAGACATACTCCAACTTGTTCCTGCTCTATCCTTGCCTCTTGGCGGGAAATCCACCGGTGGCCTGTGGAGAGCCAGAACAGTCTCCCCACCACCACCACACACCCCACAGGTCCAGCCCAGCCACAGGGCAGCTCTGCGAGGATCCTGCCCCTCATTGCCCCATAGCAGGGGCTGGGGCAGAGCAGCTGCACCTAGCCTCTGACTGCAGGGGAAGTCTGGGGCAGTGGCTGAGATGGAGGTGGGGGCTATGCTGGGGTCCTGGGCCCAGGGCTGGAGCTCCCCTCCCACCCTGCTTTGCCTCCCTGGCAGAGCCCAGCTGCTGGGTTTTATCCAGACACAAGAACTGAGTCTGCACCAGCCATGGCCAGTGTCACACTGGGCCTACACTAACCTTCATTGATGTTCCCTCCCGAGTTCTGGAGAGCAAGGGTGAGTGTGTTAGGAAGGGGGAAGGGCACTAAGAGCTATTCGTTGTCCAGATTTATTTAATTACTAAATCTCCACCCACTGTGTCTTCCCCCCATGAGCTATAAATAGCTATGGCTCAGTTGCAACCTCAGCCCCCACCCCCCAATCCTACCCCAAAAGCTCTTAAAGCAGGATGGGAAACATGCAAACTCTTTGGGGCACAGAAATGTAACCACGCTTGATGTCTCCCTGGAGGAAAGATGCTCCCCAGAAACAGACACTTTATAGCTGGGTGAAAGTCACTGATCTGTTTCCTATGGGGGAGCTATTGACAAAACTGGAGCCTCTCTGAGGGGAAAGCTCTTATGCGTCTGCAGTACAAACCAGCTTCATCTAACCTGGGCCCCACACTCAGAGCCTTAATCACAGCCCTTGGGCTCAGGGTGCCATTAGGGAGGGTGGCAGGGACCACCTCCCCCCAGGTTTCGAACCACATTTGGGTGAAATTTGCTACAGGAGGAAAGATGCTGACCCTTCTGCCCCATCCCTGTCTGCCCATATGTCCCCCCATCACTTGCCATGGATCTCCTGCATCCAGGCGAAGCTGCTGAGGGGGCAGTAATTGTCATTATTATTTTTATTCCCATAGTGTGCTTTGTCATTCATTATATAAAATGGTACAATTAATTAATTTCCAAAGGAGTATACCTGCAAATTAATTAAGAGTATCCTTCTAGAATGTAAATTTAGCTTGTACTCAATTTACAAGCGCCATTAAAAAAAAACATTAAAAAATATATAAGTTTAGACACTGGCTGGATGAAGGCTGCGTTTTCAAATTGTATTTTAACTGCCTGTACAATATTTTACGATGTGCATGAAAATAAATACAGATCAAAGTCTGATACTAATAATAATGATGGAGTCAAAAGTGAGTGAGTCATGTGTGACTGTGGTAAGTAAACATAAATGTGAAAAGAGTTGGAAAAATAAATTCCTGTTCTTAGTAAAAGAGAAAATAAACTTAGTGAGATTTGTTGACATTAAGTGCATTTTTAGTGGAGTGGAAAACAATTGACTAAATAGAGCGGATAATGGCAGGAACATGGAGTGTGCCTGTTACAGAAAGTAAGCAGATTTTAAGCACATTGTATTTATCTTTACTAAAGACAGTGCTGTGTACAGAGTATCAAACTTTTGTGTCTATTATCTGTGTTACAGTTCCAAAATTGATACCTCAAGGTTTGGGATTGGGAATATTTTGCTGTATAATCTCCTGATTGCTCTAAATATGCACTTAAAATATGGCTTTACTTGATGTTTGTGTGTGTATATATATTCAGCTAATTTCTAAATTATTTTTGTGCAAAAACACTAGAGTTTTCAGGTCCTTAAGTAGCTTCTGGAATCATGAATGAACTGGCCCCCCTCACTGCCCAGGTGTCTGTTTTTTGACTGGAAAGTCCGATTGAAAAGGAAGTACAGGGCATGGCTCACCTATCGGTGAATTCTCTGTATCTTAAAATCCTTAAATCATGATTTAAGGAGGTAAATAACTCAGTCATAGGTTGGTGGCCTATTGCTGGAGTGGGTGGTGAGGTTTTGAGGCCTGCATTTTGCAGGAGGTCAGACTAGATGATTGTACTGGTCCCTTCTGACCTTAGAGTCTATGGCTGCGTCTACACTTGTAAATTAAGTCGACTTAAGCTTGCTTACGTTGACTTAATTTACCCTGCGTCTACACTACAGTTTTCTTCAAATTCTAACTTCTAATCGAAATAGAATTCCCAGACATAAACTATATAATCATTCCCAGCAAATTACTACCTTTCTATTGATACCAAACATGACATAGTTCCTATGGATTATAGAGCATTTATGAGATATCCATTGAAAATAATATCATAAATGCTTCCCTAAATCTAGACAGCATCACACCCTGCCCACATGCCCTGCCCTTTGGTGGACATGCCAGGCTCCCCCTGTGCTCCCGCCGGCAGGGAGGGCATTGGTGTAGTCCTGGGGTAGCCCTAAGTCGACTTAGGGCTACCCCAGGGCTATACTGGCTTAATTCAACTTTAAAAAGTCGAATTAAGCCTTAGGTCGAGTAGAAAGGTGGTTTAATAAAGTCGATTTAATTTTCATTAAGTCGACTTTATTTTGCTTAAGTTGACTTAAGCAAAGTGTAGTGTAGACACAGGGCACATTAAGTCGACTTAAGCCAAGCTTAAGTCGACTTAAGTTACCAGTGTAGACGCAGCGCACGTGACAGACCAACCTGTGGGAAGGCACAGCTTGTAGAAAGCTAAGTCTTATGAGACAGCCACAGTACATTAAGCTTTCAAACATATTGTATTTGCATTAGAAGTTAGGAATATGGTTGTTATATCTATACTTTAACTTGTGTGATTCTGGGGAAACACCCCAGACAGGCTGTCTACAACCATTATGTCCTTAATGGCTCATCAGGTTTCTCCCTGGGCCCCTTGTACCTGGGAGCTTCCTTAACATTAAGGACACAGCTGCTTAAGTTGACTTAAGGAAACTGTAGTGTAGACGTGGGGTAAATTAAGTTGACTTAAGCGTAATGCCCTCCAGAGCCTCAGAAATAACACCTATTTTGATTTGCTGTTACAGCCTGACCTGATGCTATGTCATACACCCCCCTGCATTTAATTTCCTCCCACTCTGTAACTTTCCTATCTTCAAAGCGTCTGACGAAGTGGGATTTTCTCCCACGAAAGCTCATGCGATTAATAAATCTGTTAGTCTTTAAAAGTGCCACAAGACTCTGTTGTCTTAACAAAATTAGTTCGAATTAGTTAATTTGAACTAACTAATTCGAACTAATTTTGAATTTAATTCGAATTAGCAAAATTTAGTTCGACCTAAGCAAGTGCCATTCATGGCATTTGCTTAGTTCGAATTAGCGAATTGCATTGAGTTCAATGGGCCGGTTAGTTCGAACTAAGCGATTAGTTCGAACTAACATGGCCACATTGGTTAATTCGAACTAACCAGTTTGAATTAACCCTTAATTCAAATAGCATATTCGAATTTATTAGTTCGAATTAAGGAAGCACTTAATTTGAACTAATGAAAGCCTAGTGTAGCCATGGCTTAAGTTAGTTCGAATTAAGCTTCCTTAATTCGAACTAACTTGGCAGTGTAGACATAGGCAAAGGGGTAGCCGTGTCAGCCTAGTTCAGCAAAAAACCCCAAGCAGTCCTGTGGCACTTTTAAAGACTAACAAATTTATTTTTTGCATAAGCTTTCGTGGGAGAAAATCCCACTTCGTCAGATGCTTGATATCTGATGAAGTGGGATTTTCTCCCAGGAAAGCTCATGTGATAAATAAATTTGTTATTACTTAGCAAAAATACTTCAAAACCAGACTTGAATGTGAAACTGCAGAGCTGGAATTCTTATGTAAATTTGACACCAGCACCTTAGGTCTGAATAGATATGTTGAATGGCTAACTCATCATATCAGATAATTTGCCCTCTTTTAACATTAACACCTTCTCATCTATTGTTTTTTAAAGGCCACGTAGACACTGTTTGAACCAAAACAACTTCTTTGATTTCCTAAAACAGACTAAAAACTACCTGGTGACTCAGCCTTCTATGCATGTAACATACTGCAGTTTCCATTTCATGCATCTCATGAAGCGGGATTATACCCAGTGCTTTTTTTCTGCCGGAACGCACCGGAACGGCGTTCCGGCACCTTTTTTTCCCCGCCGGTGCTCCCTCCCAGCTGTGCAGGCTGGGCCGGGCTGGGGAGATTTAAATCTCCCGCCCTGAGCATGCGCAGTTACAGCGTGCTCAGGGCGGGAGCGGACTGGCCGGCAAGCAGCTCTGCCGGCCGTCCCTGTGGTTCCCAGCCTCCGGCCAGGTAAGGGGGCTGGAGGGAGGCCTGGAGAGGGGTGGGGGGACAAGGAGACGGGCCGGGTTAGAGGGGTGGGGGTGGGGACAAGGAGGGACCCCCACGCAGGCCGGCAGCCCCCACCGCCCCCTCCAGACCCCCGGGGCTGCTTCCTTTCTCTTCTTTCTCTTCCTCTTCCTTTCCTTCCTTTCCTTTTTTTCCCCTCTTCTTTGTCTTCCTCTTCCCTGCCTTCCTTCCTCTTCCCTGCCTTCCTTTCTCTTCCTCTTCCTTTCCTTCCTTTCTCTTCTTTCTTCCTTTCCTTTTTTTCTTTTTCTCTTCTTTGTCTTCCTCTTCCCTGCCTTCCTTTCTCTTCTTTCTTCCTTTCCTTTTTTTCTTTCTCTTCTTTGTCTTCCTTCCTTCCTGCTCTTTCTGTCTTTGCTTCCTTCCTTTCTTTCTTTTTTTCTTTGTCTCCTCCTTCCTTCTCTTTTTTCTTTCTCTCCCTTCTTTTTTAAAACTTTTTAAAAATTAATTTTAAATAAAAACCTTTCTTAAAATTAGATTTCAATTCCAAATTCATTCCAATTAAATTAATTAAACACAATTAATTAATTAATTCTATTTACAGTCACTATCTTCAATTAATGCCTATAATTTCTGTCTTGTGAGTTTTCCCCAAAAATTTATTCTGAAAAAGTTTTTCACACGGCTTGAAAATTTTGCACACAAGCCACCAAACCTAGAGGGAACATTGGCTACTAGTTGTGTACACAACAGCAGGCCAGCAGGCTAACATCGGTCAGTCCCACACTCTGGGCCTGGCCGGAGCCCACAGCACCAACAAAAAGTGTGTGGATGCATTACTGCCTGCCACCCAGTACCCAGAAACACAGGCCAGCAGCAGACGTGATAGCTACGCATTCACGTTTTTTTCTAATTATAATACGGCCCCCCAACAGTCTGAGGGACCGTGAACTGGCCCCCTATTTAAAAAGTGTGAGGACCCCTGCTGTAAGACCTCACAGGTTGTCTTTCAGTATATTAGCGGCCTGCATAGTTAATAAAACTTAACAGTTTTTACCTTGTATTTTTATTTCTTTGATATATTCAAAAATTTACTGTTTACTGCACTATTTTCAGTGTTATTTCTTTATGACACGACGGACATCAATAGGAGTTCCGGTACCTTTTTTTTTAGAAAAAAAGCACTGATTATACCCATGAAAGTTTATGCATTGTTAAATGAATTTGTTAGTCTTTAAAAGTGCACAGGACTCCTTGTTTGTTTTGCTGAAGTAGATTAACACGGCTACCCCCCTGGAACTTGTCACCAAAGCAGAGATGGTAACTGAATTAAAGTTCTTAAATTGCAGTCTCTGAAATTATGGAAACAGTTTGTGGGGGGGGGGGAGGGGGGTGTTGCAGTCCTTGCTTAGGGCTTCTCTGTTAGAAATCCAGTCCAGGGAGATGAAGATTCTGTAATTTTATAATCCAGAGTTTGTTCAAATTCTCCCATGAGAATTAGCAGGGCAATTCCAAGCTGGTGCTGGGATCCAATTTTGCAATCCAACCTTTCCCTGACAAGCTTGGACAGATTTGAGATAAAAAATGATCAGTCTTGAAGCTTCCTTTAGAGTCAAAGCAAGGTGGGTGCTTGCAGGTAATTCCCTCACAGGGGCTTTGATGAGAGTGAGCACCGTTTGAGCTTTACTCTGTGGGTCCTTCCTTAGGCTTAGACAATACAGTCAGCAATAGCCCTTTAAAACCTCAAGAGATGTCACACTTAATTCCTTGAGTGGAGAAGAGTAATAAGTATTGTCCTTCGAAGGCAAACCTTCATTTCCTAGGCACACATTGATAATTAGCTGCATTAGCAAAGTTAACAGGCAGTTTACTTAAACCTCAGAGTAATAAGGGCAAATGATGTTTTTGTTTTTTTGATACCACTGGTGGTGGTATTTCTCATTTAGTGTAGATCAGAGGTCCCCAAAGGGGGCATGCAGGAACATGCAGGGGTGAGTGGGGGCTTGGCAGGGCCTAGGCCAGCCCCCACAGAGGACAAGAAGAGAGTGTCACCCAGACCCTCTCTGTCTCCAGCTTTGTTCTTGCCTTGCTCCTCAGCTGCAGTGCCAGCCTCAGCCCCGGCCCAGCCCCGGCCCCTGGCTCCCATCCCCCAGCTGTAGCAAGGCCTTGGCCCTGATCCTGCCTCCAGCCATGGCTCCCTGCCCCAGCCCACCCCATGATCCTGCTTCCAGCCGCAGCTGAGAGGGTGATATAAAAAGTTTGGGGACCACTGGTGTAAATGCACTTAAACCTGTTTAACCCTCACTTGAATCAATTTAGTTTAATTGAGTAATGTACCTGTACCTGTTAAACAAGGATTAAGTGAGTTCAGTTTATATTTCCATTATTTAACTACACAGATTTCAAATTAATTTAGATAAGACTGTACAACTTTTTTCCTATAAACAGGCCCAAAGTAATAGGACACAACTACAAATAGATGCACATTGGCAAATAGAACCAAGGCACCAAGCAGTAGAAAAAAAAGTTTTCCAGGAGGCACAGAATAAACAAACATGCATGCTGTTCTGCTGACTCAGCACCAAATTGTCACTCACACCAAGCTCCCTGGGAGAGGGAACAGGTACAGTGAGGGCGGGGCCCCAGGAAAAGAAGGGGATGGGGGCAGGATAGAGGGAGGAGGTGGGGTGTCTGTTTTCAGCAATTAGAAAGTTGGCAATCCTAAATCTGGTTCTGAACTGGCTGCCTAGTGCCTCTGTGTATGGCTGTTGCCTTGTCTTTACATGAGGTGTGGGGGACTGGAGACAAAACTGGCCCCACTCACAGCCTGGCTCTGGCTGTGGAGGGATACGTACAGGGCAGTGAGCAGCCCAGTCAGAGGGTGCAGGGTGTCTGCAAGGTCCATGCGGCCTGCATGCTGGGAGACGGAGGAAGGGAGTGGAGCATGTCAGGAAAGGACTAGTCCAGGTGTTCTGGCAATGTATATTCTGTGGAGTATGGGGGGGTGGTTTTGTCCCCACCACCGCAGCAGGCTGCAGTCTGCAGAGACCCAGTGCCAGAGGCTGGCACGCAGGACTGCTTTACTGGTTGCATCTAATGGGTCAGACTTCCCCAGATGGTGTTTGAGTGCACCCTCGTGCAGCCCTGGGAAGGATACATTATGGAAGGGACTACTGGATTCATAGGAATGGCCACACTGTGTCAGCCCAATAGTACATCTAGTCCAGTGTCCCGTCTTCCCACAGTGGCCGGGGCCAGCACTTCAGGATGTGTGTAAAGAACAGGACAGTTACCTTATGATCAAGCCGGGGTTCTGGCAGCCTGTGTGATCCTCTTGGCTAAGAGCCGTCAATGGCTCCACGAACTATCTCATTACTTTTGGAACCCCCTTATACCACTTGGCCGTCACATTGTCCCCTGGCAGGGAGTTCCACAGGTTAATTGTGTAAGGTGTGTGTGATTGAAAAGCACTCTGTATTCAAATTGGGGCCTATTCATTTCATCAGGTCTCCGTGTGATAGCCCCTCTCCCCTGGCAAGCTCCCCATGTGACTGCCCCCCTCCACTGGCACAGTCCTTCCCTCCCCCAACGCCTTCCACAGCAGCGCGAAGGGATGGCGGCCACCCAATCTCTGTGCCCCCCCCGCCGCGCGGTGCATTGTGGGGGCTGTAGTCTCCCCGCGGCGCGGACGGATTTTCTCCCCGCCCCGCCCGCGGGCACTGCAGCACGTGGCCGTGACTCTGCACGGTGTGGCGCGGACACGCCTGACCTGTCCTGTCCGGGGAGGGCTCCGGAGCCCCGCAGCGGTCCAGGTACGGGGAGGCGCGGCTCCGCTCCGGCCCGTCCCCGCCCCAATCCCAGGCACCGGGCGCGTGGCCTGGGCGGCAGCGTTGTGTGTCTAATGCGAAGGGTGCGGGTGCCGCCGCTCAGGGCCGGGCCGGGCAGGGCAGCTACGCGCCAGACCCGCGAGCGGGGGTGGCCCAAGAGCGGGGCATTGGCTTTTGGGCGGTGCGGGCCCCGCGTCTGTAGCGCTCTCTCCCGTGAGAGGCAAGCCCGAAAGTGAAATCCCGCGGTCCTCTGCTCCCGCCTCGCCGCCTGCAAGGGTGAGGGAGGGTGGCTGCGGGCAGGAGCACGGCGGGACTGTTGCAGGGACCCGGCTCTGTATCTTCAACGTTGGTTGTTTCTAGCTCCCCCTGTCACTAGAAGAAATAGATTCAGCGAGCGACCCAGCTTCAAACGTGCTCCTCTGCCAGATCCAACAGTCTGCTTCATTCCCGCATGTCCCCACAAACAGCGAGCCAGCCCTCCTGCCCAGCCTGCCTTTTATTTCCCACCATCCTGCAATTTCCTCTCTCTGGCTCCATGCATTTAGCAATTCCTCGAGCGAGCCCTGTATTTGCTCTCAGGTTGCTCCTCACTGATTTTATGCCTGCAGGTTTCTGACCGGTGCCAGTGTTTATCCCTATTTCTGCCTCCACATTTCCTACTTGGCAACTGTTGGGATTCTTTCTAGTGTTAGCACTGGGGTAGATGTCAGTTTGCTTAAACCACAACAGTTCCTTATAGAGTGACTCCAAAGTCAGAAGGGACCAGTCTGATCATCTAGTCTGACTTTCTGCACAATGCAGGCCGCAGATCCTCAGCCACCCACTTCTTAACTGCACCCAGGCCTGAGAGAGGCATTTACTTGGTATGAACACTGATCTGGGGATGGGTTCAGTGCTGTAATTACTGGTCCACAAGAATAACGTCCCTCATTTGAGGGAAACCAGGGAAATCGGCATTTGGGGGGGAGGGGGGAGTGAGTGACAGTATTTGCGTGAGTGACAATATTCAAAATATTCATGGGGGTGTGGGATTGGGGCCTACATTCAGAATGCTGTCCTCAGCTTCATGGTTTCAGGTTACCAGAGTAAAACTCTGAAGGAAGTGAGTTGAATCATTTGAGTCATGCAGTCCCTGAGCTGCTTGCCTTCATGTTTTCCCGTCTATAGAAAATGGAAATTATGGCCTCTGATTGTGAGGAAAGGTGGGCCAAAATTCCAGTCTGCCTATCTGCAGTACTTGTTCCCATCATGTGCTGTGACAGCTACCCGTTTCAGTCAAATCCTGCTAAGCTGACCCATAGTTCTTGGGGCGAGGGGGAGCAGATAGACCTGTAGCTCACAGGAGGAGGAAGCAGCCATCTGTCCTAATGCCGATAGCTGGGAGCAAACTGTCCCATTGTTCATGGTGGGAGGGGGCAGGAGAGAGTGGAGCTATCATGAGTCTTTAGTCTTTCTGTTCCCTTTTCCCCCCTCCTTCAGCAACCCTGATTGGCTGCTCTTCCCCTGGAGGAGGTGGGGCAGTGGGGAAGGCAACCAGTCAGGTGTGGAGGCCTGGGCAGGACTGGAAACACTGGAGGTGGAGATTCTTGCTTTGTCACTGCCAGGTTGCTGGAGTGACGGCATTGTGGTGAAAGCGGGTGACGCTGTGACCCTGATGTACCTCTGGGAGGGCAAAGAACCGTGCCGGCATGAGCCACTGTTCCACAAACTGCTGTGTCTGCACAGGGTCTGTCCATATGTAGCCATGTCAGTGAAAACCCTCTGTAATGGAATTAACCATATTGGCACCAAGCGTGCATGGAGCCGCCAATTAGGAATCGGGGTGAGCTAAATGGCGAGGAGCCACTCTGGAACAGAAATTGGCACCCTCGGCTATTGGCACTGGCCTCTCTTAATCCAGCTCGTGAAACTTGCTGGTGTCAGTCGTGCCTGAGAAGCTGAGGCCTGGTCGATGCTTAAAGCTTAGGTCGGCACAGCAACATCGGGCAGGTGTCTGAAACAGCCACACCCATGAGTGCTTCAGCTATGCTGGCCTAACCCTCCTGCAGATGCAGTTTGGTTGATGGAAGAAAGCTTCCAATGACCCATTTATCTGTGGCGCCGTGGCTATGCCATTGTAGTGTCTGCAATGTAAACATAGCCTGAGAAATGTAATTTCCATGTGCGGTTGTTAGATTATACAGCCAAGCATGCCAGTTATTTTTCCCCCTCGATTTGCCCACCATTCACCCACCCAAAGGCAAGTACCATGAAGTTTGGAATAGCAGAGTTCTGGTTGTCACAGCACCTGGCTCAGCAACTGTGATGTCCGTATTGAGGCCTAGATGACGGATAAAGAGAGAGCTTTTCACAGTGCCTTGTGCAAGAGTCATGTTGCTGCGAGAGTCATTCTGACTCCCTTTGTATTTGTTCTCTTAGGCACTAACCTTGTTTTCCCTGCTCCGCCAGCCTTGGGTTGCACCTGGGAAGTTCTTCAGGAAATGGAGATCAGGGGGAAAAATCCTTCCTTGCTGGCTGCAGAATTGCTTAGGCCTGGCTTGGATTCCACGCTGCACATGGCATCGTCTATTCGGCGGAACAGCCAGTGGCTTCATGCTCCATCAGCCTGCCTGTACTGAATTCTTGTGGCGTGCTAGGAGCTGGGTGTTTTGGTACGCACATCAGGTCCTGCCCTAGTGTCTGGCAGAGAAGAAATTCTCTGCATGTCCTGAGGAGGCAGAATGGAAAGCTAAGAGCGGGAATTGAGCACAGCTTAGCTCCTTTACTTAGAGTCTTAGAATTCAAGATGTCAGGTATGTCACAGGTCAGCACACACACACTAACCCCAATGGCTGAAACGGGACCCAGGTATGACAGTGACAGGAGGAGCCACACAAAGGTAGGGAATTGATCACAGGAGATGCACGTTGATGATCCCAGCAAGTGACTGCACCTACATGTGCAGAGGAAGGGCACACCTGACCACAAGTCACTGCCAATCTGAGCTAGGGAGAAATGCCTTCCCAACCCCACCCATGGGAATCAGTTAGAAGACTCTGAACTGTGAGCAGAAACCAGCCAGCCAAGCGCTTGAGAGACTGAATGCATGGTGCCACCTCAGAGCCCTGGCCCATCTCCAGCCAGGCCATTCATGATGCCACAGAAGGAGTGAGAGAAAAGCAAATGGGCTACATGGGTGGGGAAAGAATCCCGTGGTTGAAGTCCTGGAGCACAAGATTTGAGAACATCAGACATCAGGGCTGCTGAGCCCTACTGACCCTCCAACACCCATGCATCCCTGCCATGCAGTCACACTCAGAAATTTCCCCACTTCTCTTTCACATTAATTTGTTTGCCCCCACAGCTCCTGTTGGAAGACTGCTCAAAAACCTTGTTGCTCTCTGATGGTTAGAATCTTCTCTTAATTTCCAGCCTGAATTTGTTGATGGGCAGTTTATCCCCACTTGTTCTTGTGCCACCATTATCCATTAGCTTAAATAGCTCTTCACCCTTGCTGGCACTGCCCTGTATTAATACACTGGGGGTGACCCTGTCCCCTCCCCTCTCCTTCCCCTCTGTAGCCTGTGTTTTGCTAGGCTGAAGGAGACAAGTTCTTCTAGTTTCCTGTCATAAAGAAGCACCATCTTGTAATAGCCAAGTCAATTGCTGCATAGCTAACAGTACTTTATTAGAACACAAAACACTGGCCTCATGCACGGAAAGGATAAATGGTGAATAAAAATGTCTTGAATCAGAGCCTCTGAACGTGCTTGTCTCTTTCTGACGGTCCCTTGATTTGCTCTATTGGCCCTGCACTTGAGGCCCTGCTTTCACGCTGTGCAGCTTTGCTTACACAAGTGGTATGGTGGACTTTGGCCAGCATTATCCATGTGTGAGCACATGCAGCGCAGGAACCTTTAGGTGTAATCTGCAGATGTGATGCCCTAGGGAATGCCAGCTGCCTCCCTTCCCCTTTGCTTCCTTCTCTTTGTTCTTCAGCTTTCTTGCAGGCCTGTTCCTGGCTTAGCCTGTGGCGCAGTCAGGAAGCGGGTCATGCGCCTCATCTGCATCTGAGGGCTCAGCAGGCCTGCCTGGCGCACAAACTTCTGCTTCTAACAGACAGTGTCTTGTAGTCACCCAGGCCGATGTGACAATCCTCAGCGTGCTGTTGCTTGGGATGTCTCCATGGTGGGCCGCATGCAGCAGAAAGGCCCACCCACCCCACAGCCTGAGGTCTGAATGTTACCCATCCTCCTTTGGGGCTTTTAGCCCAGTACCGTCCACCTACGTGAGATGCACTGAAATGGCATGTCTGTCTCAGTCACTCCACCTCTACGTTTCTAACCTGTGGCAGAGCAGGGCTCCCCTTCTGGCTGGGGTCCTGGGTCTGCTGAGGGTCTGCTGGCAACAAAGGGCGTCTTGCTAAGGAAAACTGCACCCCTTGAAGTGAAGATGTGACTTTAAACTGACTAAATGGGTGTGAAAGGCTGTGTGCACACCTGTATTCTCTTTAAACCAGGCTTACTTCTGTTACGAACAGGTTTAAACTGAGCTGAAATAAGCCACCCTTGAACTGAAAGCAGTGTGTCCATTGAAGACTGATTTAAATTCTGTCTGTGCCACTTCTGCTGAAGGGGCTGTCCTGAAAGGAGCAGCGTACATTGGGGGATAGACTCAGCCGGCGTTTGGCTCGGCACTGAAATTCAGAGAGAGACGGTACTAAAAACAATGGATGAGATTGACAAAACACCAGTCGGCAGGGACAAAGCTGTGTGGGGCTCTCTGGGGCAGTCCCCTGGCGTTATCTGATTCACGCACAAGCCTGATCCGCTTACATCTAACATGGCCTCATCATAAATAATCTCAGCAGCTCTCAGCCCCAGGAAAAGGCCTTGAGATAACAGCAAAACATCCCTCATACCCTGTAGCTGGACAGGACAGCTCCTCAACTGTGTACTTTGCATGCGCTCGCTCAGCGGGAAGGGAAGGATGGAGAGTTTTCATCGTCATGGAATGTTTTTGCTGTTTCTTTGAGCTCGCAGATGGGCCAAGAGTGGCCTTGCCTGAATGTCAGGGTTTGACCCCGAGTGTTTGTGCATGTGTTGGGGGCAGCAGAAGGAAGGGGTTCTCACCATCTCGTAAGAACTGCCATGTTGAGTCAAACCCGTGGTCCATCCAGCCCAGTGTCCTGTCTTGTCACAGTGGCCACTGCCAGGTGCCTCAGCGGGAATGGGCAGAACAAGCATTCATCGAGTGATCTGTCCCAAGTTGTCCATTCCCAGCTTCTGGCAATCAGAGGATAGGGACATACAGCATGAGGTTGCATCCCTGACCATATTGGCTACTAGCCAGTGATCTTACCTAGTTCTGTTTGGAGCCCCATTATAGTTTTGACCTTCCCCCCCCCCCCAGATAGCCAGTTCTGCAGGTTGACTGTGTGTTATGTGAAGTTACTTCCTTTTGTTTGTTTTAAACCTGCAGCCTATTAATTTCATTGGGTGACCCCTGGTTCTTGTGTTACATGAAAGGTTAAAGCGTCTGACAAAGTGGGATTTTCTCCCACAAAGCTCATGCAATAAATAAATTTAAGTCTTTAAAAGTGCCACAGGACTCCTTGTTTGTTTGGTTAATCCTTCCCTGTTCACTTTCTCTGCACCATGGTTTTATAGACCTCTATCCTGTCCCCCTTTAGTCATCTCAGTTCCAAGATGAACAATCCAGATCTTTCTAATCTCTCCTTATTTGGAAGTTGTTCTATACTCATAATCATTGATCTTGTCCTTTTCTGTATCTTTTCCATTTCTAATTTATCTTTTTTAGAGCTGGGGTGATCAGATCTGCATGCAGTGTTCAAGGTGTGCATGTACCATGGATTTATATAGAGGCAATATGATATTTTCTGTCTTCTTAGCTATCTCTTTCCTAATTGTACCTAACATTCTGTTAGGTTTTTTGACTGTCACTGCACAGAGTGAATGTTTTCAGAAAACTATCCCCAGCGACTCCAGCTCTTTCTTGAGTGGTAAGAGCTAAGTGAGACTCGATCACTTTGTTTGTATAGCTGGGATTATCTTGTCCAATATGTAGTACTGTGCATTTTTCAGCACTGAATTTCATCTGATCTTTTGTTGCCCAGTCATTCACGTTTGTGAGATCCCTTTGGAACCCTTCACAGTCTGCTTTGGACTTCATTATCTTGAGTAAAACTGTAATCTGCAAACTTTGCCACACCTGTGTGTGTGTGAGAGAGAGAGAGTGTGAGAGCGTGTGTGTATGTTTGTGTGTGTGAGAGAGAGTTTTTTGAAGTCTTTCTCTCTTGATCAGAGCTTCCCAGCACAGCCAAGTGTTCAGTGTGACTTGCTTTCTGTCATTATGAAGCTATTTGAGCAGTGGTTTTCAACCTTTTTTGGGCTGTGGAACCCCTTAAGGCAACCAATAAATTCATGGAACCCTAAACTTTTTGTTATGATCTCTCACAACAAAACCACATAATATACAATTATACGTTGTAAAGTTATGAAGATAAACAATAGTATTGCATAGTAATCTATTGCAAAACAAACTGCTTGATCCCCACCAGCTCTTTCCTCCCAGATGAAGCACAGCCTCAAACCCACATCACCCCAACCTTGTCCACTAGTGCCCACATCAGACCCTTCCTTCCCCATGTCCTCAGCCCCCATACCCATTCCTTAAGCTCCCTGCCCCCAAGACCCCATTCCAGCCCTCCTAACCCCCCACCCCCAGCTCCCCCATCTTCACTCTACCCCCCCCTTCAGCTCCCCAACCCCTCCACACCTCCCCAGGCCCCTCTGTCCCTAGCCTCCACTCCAATCCCCCAACCTCCTCCATCCCAGCTATACAAACAAAGTGATGGAGTCTAACTTAGCTCTTACCATTCAAGAAAGAGCCTGAGCACAGGGGCACGAGCCCCGAGTATCGAACCAACAACGCAGGCACAAAGGGGTGCATTGGCTCTTTTACGTCTCCTGCTCTGCAGCATGTAGCTGAGGCATGTGGTGGAGAGCAGGAGAAGAGGAGAGAAAGTTTATTCCCTCCTCTCAGGTAGGGGGCGGAGGGCAGAGGCTGCCCTGGGGCCAGGGCCTGCAGTGGCTGGCCCCAACCCGGGTGGGTGGTGGGGAGGAAGCTGGTCATGGCATCTGGCCCTGGCCAGGGACCAGTAGGGCCAAAGGCAGGAGCCAGCCTGGGATCTGGGAGCGGAGGGGCCAAAGGCAGGAGCTGGCCCAGGACCTGGGACCAGCAGGGCCAAAGGCAGGAGCTGGCTTGGGGCTGCCAGGCAGCAGTGGCAGCAGAGACCAAGGTCCAGATCCAGCCCGGAAGCCGGGCCACTGGCAGCAGGGGCTGGGAGCATGGTAGGGGGTGTGGTTTCGGGCAAGGGGCAGGATGGGTGAGCCTGGGGCTGTGCAGCGTATGCTGGTACGTGTGTGAGCCTTTGCGGGAAGTTTTCAGTGTGCTTTTTGGAAGGTTAGGTGCTCAGGTATGGGGTGGGAGTGGGGAGAGAAAGGGGAAGCTAACTCTTGGGCAATCTGTCTAACGTCCTTTTCGCCCTATAGCCAATATGTACCATGGCCAGCTGTGCTCTGCTGTACACATTAACTTTTAACTTGAATTCACAGTCTGCTCTATAGCCTGTCAGATCCAAGCAGTTCTTGTACCTGCACACCGCTGTGTTCACTGGAAACAGAGGGCCTCTTCAGTTTACTCTGGCGTTAGTTGAATTTGTTTTAATCCCTGTGGAAGTGACCAGCATGAGGCCACCGATTCAATAATCTGTATTTAGAAGCAGCCTAAAGAGGAAGCAAGAAAATGAATCTTTAAAGACCGTCCTGTCAAACTCACTAGTGGTGTCACTACCAGAACATAGAGAAATGGCTCTACTTACCTAGAGACTTTTTAATAGAGATAGTCACTATCCTATGTCATACTATAGTGGGTCTGTGAGTCTCTGTTAGATTCCATGGGGCTGAGGGAGTGCAACATTCCCATTCCTCTGGCAAAACCCCCTTTGCCTATCCCTGGAATTCAGCACCTTAGGGATTAAAATTTTGCAACTGAGGGAAACAAAACAGCCTGCCTCGCATTTTGGTGGGGATTTTCAAGCATTAGCTGAGAGTGAGGTGTAGGAACAAATCAATCCCTGTAAGCCAGATGGACTGAGGTTTGTGATTTATTTTATTTATTATTTAAACCTCCTCTGAGAACATCCACCCATCCCATCGAATTGTGCTGCCCACTTCTTCGAGGAAGTGCATATCAGCGTTTTCAGTTTTGTGACTTTGCAGCCAGGAAAAAAAACACACCCTAGGGAGAAAGTTCAGGGTATTTGTTTGTGCTTATTTTGCTAAGGAATTTGATTTGTTGCCAACTTTTGCTGTATTCACAGACATTCCAGCAGCACAGGGATCTATGTGTGGGAGATTCTCTGCGGCAAGGAGACCCGGAGTGGCCAGAAAGAGGCTCAGGGTAGCTGACAGCCTCCTGAGAAAAGGTCTTTTTACACTGTCGCACCAGGCAGAGCCATGTCTGTCGAGGAGGATGGCTCCGTAAAGCATCCCCCTGAGTCTACAGTGGACCAGCGCTGGAAGCTCCTTGTCTTCTATCTCTGCTTCTACGGCTTCATGACCCAGATCAGACCTGGCGAGAGCTTCATCACTCCCTACTTGCTGGGAGCTGACAAGAATTTCACGAGGGTAGAGGTGAGTTTGCCTGAAGGCACTATGCAGTGTGTGTGTGTGTGTGTCTGTCTCCCCAACCGTGCAACTCCTGTGCACCTGGGCTCTGGAGAGCGGCTGGCTGCGACAGGCACTCCTTTTCAGCATCTCCTTAGGGGTCAGGGGTGCTCCCATAAACACTGAACTCTCTTGCAGGGCTGTCCCACGGGCTCACTGAATGCTTCTCTGTGCAGGTGGGAGAGTTCTGAGATGAAGCAATGGGTGGGAGGTGAGAACGGCTACCTGCTAGTGACACAGATCTGGCTATGAGGCACCCACCGCAAAAGGCACAAAAACTGGAGGGAAACTGGCTGGCGTGAAATGAACTAGAGAGGGCGTCTCTTTCTGAATCAGGAAAGAAGCTGGTTTTCTGTTTTCTGTCTGTGCGGTGGGATGGTACACCCTGGAGCGAGAGGTTCAGTGGGAGTCCTTTACAGATGTGCTCTCCGCACCAGCAGTTCAGAGCCAATGGCTGACCTTTACACCTGTGCGTGTAGCGTGTGCGAGCCTTGGTGTCTTTCGAGCAGCAATAGTGCCCTTGCACATCTGAAGGGGCGGTGGGAGTTGAATGCATGAGATCCAGCTGGCCCAGGGACCCTCCCAGTGTGAACACTCTGTGTTGTCTTTGGGTTTCGGTTTCTTCATTCCTCAGTCTCATTTCCTTCTTTGTTGACGGGGTTGCTGGGGGTGGTGGCTGGGTGAGCAGTAGGCGTGATCTGTACTAGTTTTAGTCAGGTTTTGGATACATTCCCACGTGGCAGTCTTAGAGACAAACTAGGGGAGTGTGGTCCAGATGAAATGACTGTGAGGAAAGTGCAGCTTCGGTAAATTGTTCCAGTGGTTAATTATGCTCACCATTAAAAATGTACATGATCATTCCAGTCTGAATTTATCTAGCTTCAGCTGTCAGCCAAGGGAGTGTGTTAGCTCTCTCTCTGCTAGACTGAAGAGCCCATTCTTAAATATTTGTTCCTCCTGTAGGAACTTATAGGCTGTGATCAAATCATCCCCTATTTTTTTCTGTGTTAAGCTCCTGTGCTCCTTGAGTGTGTACGTAGTGACCTGCAACTCCGCGGATATCTGTGGATCATTTTTTGGCAGATGGTGGATTGGATGCAGATCTCAAAGACAAGGAAGCAGTTGATTGCAGCTCATAGCCTTTGAGGTTGCTTCTCTGCCTTTGAAATCATGTGGTAAGAGCTGGCTGCTGATCAGCTGTTCTGCAGGGATCCCCACAGGCCATCGATCAGCTGTTCCATGGGGCTCTCGTGCTGGCTGCAGATTAGCTGTTGGGCAGCTGCCTGGAGGGGCTGGTCCCTGAACAGTTGATTAGCAAGGGAGGCTGCAGCAGGGATGGCCTCCAAACAGCTGATTTGGCTTCCCAGAGCTGCAAGTACAGATGACTGTAGATAGAGGTCAGAGGTAAGGCGTTTGTGGTGGGTGCGAATCTACATTTGCGTATACGCACAGGGCTCTGTGTGTAAGGCATATTTCGAATCCTTTCATCATTCTCATGGCTCTTCTCAGAATCTTCCTCAACATCCTTCTTGAGATGTGGGTACCAGTGCTAGACACAGGATTTCAACAGTGGTACACCAGGGCCAGATACAGAGGTAAAGTTACCTCTCTACTGTTACTTGAGAGTCCCCCATTTTGGGCATCCCAGAATCACATTAGCCCTTTTGGCCACAGTGTCTGCCTGGGAACTCAAGTTTAGCCAATTATCCATTAATTCTTTTTCAGAGTCACTGCTTCCCGGGAGAAAGTGCCCCATCATGTACCAATTCTTTGTTCCCAGTTAGGTGCATTTACATTTAGCCGTATCAAAATAAATATTGTTTGCTTGCACCCAGTTTACCAAGTGATACAGATCTCTCTGAATCAGTACCTAAACCGAATCAGTTACCACAACTCCAATTTTTGTTTTGTCTATAAACTTGATCTGTGATGATCTTACATTTTTGTTCTGGTCATAGAGCCAAGCCTCAATGCCTGCAGGACAGACCTAGTTAATGATGTTTCCTCATTTTCAGTTATATTTTGAGACTTATCAGTTAGCCAGTTTTTCATCCATTCCATAAATGCCATGTTCATTTTACGTTGATCTGTATTTTTAAGCTGAATGTTGTGTGGTACCAACTAAAATACCTTATAGAAGTCAGTGTATTAATCAACACTATTACCTTTATCAATGAAACTTCTAGTCTCATCTGAGAAAAAGGCATCAAGTTAATCAGACAGGATCTATTTTCTATAAACCCATTAATTACATTACATAATTACATTATCAGTCCTATTACCTTTACCAATGGGGATCTAAGAATCTTGTTCAAATATGCTAAGGATTGTTATCAAAAAGATGGTGAGCAATTGTCCTCCGTGTACAGTGATGCTGGGCTGTAGATCTAGATGTTAGATGTAATGGGGATGATGTGCAACAAGGGGGATTTAGGGTAGATACGTTAGAAAACTGTCCAGCTATAAAGGCAGTCAAGCTCTGGAACACACTTCCCAGATGGGTTGTGGGATCCCCATAATCAGGGGTTTGTAACAAAATTTGGACAAACACCTGTCAGGGAGAATCTAGGTTTGCTTGCTCCTGGCGTAGTGCTGGACTTAGGTGTTGCTTGAGGACACTTCCAGCCCTACACTTCCATGGTTCTGAGCAGAGCCTGCCTCCACCCTAAGGGGATGGTCTTGTGAGGGAACATCCCCTGTCTGGGCCAACAGGGTGGGAGGGTCTGTCCATGCCCTGTCCCCCAAGTGCAGGAGGAGGGTGAGTGAGATCACTGTCTGCAGATGACCAGTGTCCTCGCCCAGCACCAAGCGTCCCTGGGAGGAGTGGGCAGAGGCCAGGCGAAGAGAGATGTGGGGGTGTGGGCTGTTTGGGTCTCGGGAGCCCAGGCGTGCGCTGTGCCAGTAACCTTACAGGCGCCTTGTGCTGTGCGCCTGTCATCACCAGTAAGCCTCTGCTGATGCTTCCCTCTGCACCAGCCCCTCTGAGGCGGGAGAGCACTTAGGCACTTGCACTGGAAACGTCACCCGTCTGGAGGGAATGATTTTCAATCCTGAATCTCCCACTCCTCCATTCGACTACCCAGGAAAACCCAGATTGTCAAGATACTGCCCCCCCCCCCACCCTGCCCTCCAGTCATGGAAGCTTAAAGAGTCCTCAACATTCTTATAGCGTCCAAGCTGGCAACGTTTTGTGGTTGAAGCTAGACACATTTTTGGAAAAACAAATTAAAAAAAAACTTTTTTTTGCAAAAATCTCTTTCTTTGGCAGCTGTTTTGTTAGGTTTGCAGCCCCACAGATCCATGTGATCTTTTGACCTGTATAATTACCACACTATAAGCGAACCCTGCCCTGGTCTCCTGGTGGCTTAGTTTTTAAGCCAGTCGCCTTTAATGCTGAGTAGTGTGTGCTTTTCTGGACTAACCCAGCCAAGCACGTTCTGGTTTGGGGAATTACGTGATGCAGAACACTGCATGGACTTTGTCATGTCACCTTTGTGCTCCTTACTGCTCTCACATCTTCGCTTTGCTTCCCAAGAGGTCAGATTTAGAATCATAGAATCATAGGGTTGGAAGGGACCTCACGAGGTCATCTAATCCAACCCCCTGCTAAAAAGCAGGACCACTCCCCCTAAATTATCCCAGCCAGGGTTTTGTCTAACCGAGCCTTAAAAATCTCCAAAGATGAAGATTCTACCACCTCCCTAGATAGCCCATTCCAATGCTTCACCACCCTCCTAGTGAGAAAGTTTTTCCTAATATCCAACCTTGACCTCCCCAGCTGTAATTTGAAACCATTGCTCCTTGTTCTGTCCTCTGTTACCCTCGAGAACAGCGTAGCTCCCTCCTCTTTGGAGCAACCCTTCAAGTAGTTGAAGGTTGCTATCAAATCTCCCCTCAGTCTTCTCTTCTGTAGACTAAATAAGCCTAATTCCTTCAGTCTCTCCTCATAAGTCATGTGCCCCAGCCCCCTAATCATTTTTGTTGCCCTCCGCTGGACTCTTTCTAATTTGTCCACATCCTTTCTGTAGTGGGGAGCCCAAAACTGGACACAGTACTCCAGATGCGGCCTGACCAGTGTCGAATAGAGGGGAATTATCACATCCTTCGATCTGCTGGCAATACTCCTACTGATGCAGCCTAATATGCCATTGGCCTTTTTGGCAACAAGGGCACACTGTTGGCTCATATTCATCTTCCCGTCCACCATAACTCCCAGGTCCTTTTCTACAGCGCTGCTACTTAGCTGATCGGTCCCCAGCCTGTAGCAGTGCATGGGATTTTTCCGTCCTAAGTGCAGGACTTTGCACTTGTCTTTGTTGAACCTCATGAGGTTTCTTTTGGCCCAGTGTTCCAATTTGTCCAAGTTTCTCTGGATCCTGTCCCTGCCCTCCAGAGTATCTACCATTCCCCCCAACTTGGTGTCATCCGCAAACTTACTAAGCACGCAGTCTATTCCATCATCAAGATCATTAATGAAGATGTTGAATAGAACCGGCCCCAGGACCGACCCCTGGGGCACTCCACTCGTTACCGGTTGCCAACCAGACATCGAGCCATTGATTCCTACCCGCTGAGCCCGTTGATCTAACCAGTTTTCGATCCACCTTACAGTCCACTCGTCCAACCCATACTTCCTTAACTTGCCAACGAGAATGCTGTGGGAAACCGTATCAAAAGCCTTGCTAAAGTCAAGGTATATCACGTCAACGGCTCTTCCCGCATCCACAAATCCAGTCATCTCATCATAGAAGGAGATCAGGTTGGTCAGGCACGATTTGCCCTTGGTGAATTCATGTTGACTGTTCCTGATCACTCTATTTTCCTCCAAGTGTTTCAGGATGGATTCCTTGAGGACCTGCTCCATGATTTTCCCAGGGATTGAGGTGAGGCTGACCGGTCTGTAGTTCCCCGGATCCTCCTTTTTCCCTCTCTTAAAGATAGGTACTATATTTGCCTTTTTCCAATCCTCCAGGACCACCCCCGTTCGCCACGAGTTCTCAAAGATAATGGCCAGCGGCTCTGCAATCACTTCCCCCAACTCCCTCAGCACCCTCGGATGCAGTTCATCCGGCCCCATGGACTTGTGCACATCCAATTTCATTAAGTGTTCCCTAACCTGACTTTCCATCACCGAGGGCCACTCTTCTCTCCAGTCCGCGTTACCCCGTGTAGTAGCCTGGGAGCTGGCCCTCCCTGTGAAGACTGAAGTAAAAAAAGCATTGAGTACTTCAGCCTTTTCCGCATCATCCTCCACGAGGATGCCTGCCCCATTCAGTAAGGGACCTACACCACCTCTGATCCTTTTCTTGTTGCTGATATACTTATAGAACCCCTTTCTGTTATCCTTCACATCTCTTGCTAGCTGCAACTCCAATTGTCCTTTGGCCTTTCTGATTTGATCCCTGCAGTCCCGAGCAATATCTTTATACGCCTCCCTTGTCATCTGTCCAAGCTTCCACTTCTTGTAAGCTTCCTTTTTATGTTTCAGCTCCCCGCAGAGTTCCCTGCTAAGCCACGCTGGTCGCCGTCCACATTTGCTGTTCTTTCTGCACATCGGAATGTTATCTTCCTGTGCCTTTAACAGGGTTTCTTTAAAATACAGCCAGCTGTCTTGGACACCTTTCCCCTTCAGATCAGCTTCCCATGGGACCCTGCCCATCAGCTCCCTAAGGGAGCCAAAATCTGCTTTTCTGAAGTCCAGGGTGTGTGTTCTGCTTCTTTCCTTCCTTCCATTGATCAAGATCCTGAACTCTACCATCTCATGTTCGCTGCTGCCCAGGTTGCCATTTACTTCTACTTCCCCGATCAATTCTTCTCTGTTTGTGAGCAATAGGTCTAGAGGTGCAAGGCCCCTAGTTGGTTTCATAGCCTTCAGCTGTGTGGCCTTCTGTGTGAGCGGTTTGTGTATGTACTGAGCAAGGGGAGAAATAATTTCACCTCCAGCTAAAGAAAGAAATTTATTTACAATGGAAATATGCAAGTTTTAGTTAACCCTTTCTGTTCCTGAGGCACATGCAAAGCCGTGGCAGAAAGAAGGCCCCAGCCATGTGCCAGAGAAGCAGGTGTGATGCCTCTTATTCTGGTTTGGTTGCTGCCCTGGCGTTGGGTTGCTGCCTGTCAGGGCGTTTGCCCTAGCTCTTGGGGATTAAGTGAATACTGCTAGTGTCGAGGGATAGGTGTGATGCATCGGACTACAGGGGGCACAGCCAAGATGATCTAATGGTCTTGGCTGCCTGAAAATCGATGGATGCTCCTTTATTGTGGGGAGTGTCTTCTGTGGGAGTCACAGCCCGGAGTGCTGTGCAGGATTAGTCACAGCAGAGCGAGCGGCAGGATGAGATGTGGGAGGCCCAGGGAAGTGCTGCAGGCTTTGGGGCCAAGCAGGGAATCGTTGCTCGCAGGCCCGCCCTGACTTGCTGGTACGGTGGCTACTGGTGCCTGTGTGAGGCATCCAAACAGGGCTAGATTAAGGGGTCCTAGGGCCCTGGGCTGCCTACCACTGCTGGGAGAGGCACCTGCCTGGGACCCCTGCCCCCCACCACAGTGGCCTGCAGGCAGGCCAGTACTGGGGCGGGGGGTGGGCCCTCGGGACAGACACTGCCCTCCATGGCGTTCCTGCCCAGGCTCCGGTCTGACTGGTCTGCCCTGCCTGGCATGCGGTGCGGCCATGGGCCCGTAAGGCCACGCCAGAGGCTGCACCATGCACCAGCTGGCCCCGCCCCCGGAGTGGAACAAACATACTCCAGCCCAGGGGTGCCGTGGATCCCGTCCTCTGGCCCCAGCCCCCTTCACCCCCCACCCTCCCACCAGCATCCCCACAGGCCCTGTGGCTGCTGAGCGGGTGGGAGTGGGGAATCAGTGCAGGAGCCTTAGGGGCTGGAGCCCAGGGCCCCCCTTTAGGCCAGTCATTGCCACCGGTAACAAGGTGCTTCTCTGGGGTATTCTGCCTCCTGGCAATGGCTTAGCCGCCATCACACTCGCCTCTCTCATTCTCTGCCTTCCCCCAGGGCAGGCTTTCTCATGCCAGCACCCAGCCCCACACCGCTTGCTTAGTTACTGGCCTGGGCAGGCCGCTTGGAAATGGCTGGCTGAGCACACTAGTCGGAGCCACTTCTGTTGTGCACTGTGCTGTGCCTGGGGCCCAAGAAAGAACAGGCCTCGGTGTGCTAGGAGCTGTACATGCACACGGGGGGGGCAGTCTGTGGTATGGGGGCGGGGCATGGAGACAGGGATCAAGGGCAGATTTGCCAAAGCACTTGCTGTGGCTGCAGGGCCCATGCAGGAGTTGTGCGAACATGGACGCTGGTAGAGCCTCTGTGGGCTTGTTCTGACCCTTTCGCTGAATGATGCTGGTTCGCAGAACCCTTTGCGTTTCTCTCCAAGCTATCCCCTGATGTCCCGCTTGGCCTTGGTCCTGGCTCTGCTGTGCTCCTGCACTTGGCTGGTGATTACTCAGAAGCCCACACTTCTCAGGCAGCAAGCGGCTGCTGCACCCAAATCTGAACCAGCCGCCGGTGCAGCTGTTGCCTGAAGAGGGGAGATGCTGCCTGTGTGCTATGCGGAGTCTGCTTGCATTAACAGAAATTTTCACATGGGCTGGAAAGCCTCTGCCCTGGGAACAGAAGAGCAGCTGCTGTGTGGCTCGCCTGCGCTTCCCCTCTGTCGTGGACTGCCACTGCCTCCCTGGACTCCCGCTGCAGGCTGCTGCATGGCTCCTCGCTCTGCTCTTTCCCCAGCTCTGGGGGAAGCAGGGAACAGCCCTTTCCCAGCTCTCCCCTGGCCCCTGGGAGATGGAAACATTTTACACAGCTTAAAATATAAATGGAAATCCTTGATGCGCCCCCAGGCAAGCTTTAGACCCGCACAGCCTATCCCTGTCAGCTCAGTGCTGGGTCCTGTGCTGTCAGGTGCGGCACTGACCCCCCAGAGGGGGGAGGGCTCCCTGTCCGCACACACGGACTGGGGGGGCAGACAGTCACTCCTTCAGGGACGTGGCCCGGTGAAAATGTTCTCTGATTCTGCCTTAAGATTGCTTCCTTCTCCCACGGCTGTGAGCCTTCCCCCTCGCTCTAGCCTAGCTAGTTCCTTCTGGGTCAGGGCTTCCCCACCACGGTTAGTCCATAGACAGTGCTGTGAGTTCACTGTCAGCAGCCCCTGTGGGTGCTTGGCTGGCTGGCACCCTCTGCACGCACAGCTCTGGCAGGGCCTTCCTTGTCCTGAGGCAGTCTCTCTTCCTACAGGGAAGCTGGGAAACGTGGGGTATGGCAGGTGTGCCCGTGCCCTCCTCATCACCAGCGGGAACATGGGCTTTGCCAGGGAGAGGACGTGGCACTGTGTTAGTGTGCCCGTGGGGCAGCAAGAATGGGAGGCCCTTGTGGAGGATTTTCATGCAAAGGAATACTGAGGCGTCTGCCCTGTGCCTGGTTGAGTTCTGGCCTGGCCCCAACAAGCTGTTGTGTTCCACTGAGATAAGGGAGCCAGGATTTTATTAAGAGGCTGGGTGCCACTGACGTGGCTGCTGTACGTGGCCCGGCATGTTGCTGTGGGAAGGGTCCAAAGTCTGACCATGGCTCTAAAAGCCCACAGCTCTTGGCAACAGTTACTTTTGGCCAGGCAGTGGCAGGAAATAAATGAAGGGGGATTAATGATGTGTTCTTGCAGAGTCTGCATGTCTTGAGGGCCCTCACAAACATGTCCCAAACGGCAGGTGCTGATAAGCTTCCTGTTTTTCTAGGACACGACATCAGTACTTGCAACAGAACTCTTATCAGGAAGGCCAGCGGGTCAGGCTCCCCCCATCCACAGCCGCTTGCTTAGTTATGCTAAGGCATTTGTGGAGGCTGGTTCAGACCTGATGATTTAGCCACTTTTAGCAATAAGCGGTGTGCTGGCTGTCCCAGTTATTGGTCGCAGTCCAGGCATTTTGCTAGCCTGCCAAGATCGCTCTGTACAAACGGGCATGGTTTTGTGTATCTCACCCATTTTCCTGCTGCCTCCAGCTGCACCTCTAAGAGGCAGTGTTGGGCCCAGGTGCTTACAGACAGGCTGTGGGGGAGTACCTCTGCTGTTCCCCCATATTCTGCTTGGAGTGGGCAGGCTGGCACCCTTTGAAAGGGACCCCATGGCTGTCAGCGCTGACCTTGATTGGCGGAGCGGTGTTATTGAGAGCAGAGGCCAGACTTGGCAGCAGCCAGGAGTGCCCCCTAAGCCTTTCCCAGCGCCCCACTTGGGTTCCCTGTTGTGCACCTATATCAGTGGGAAAGCAGGCCTGTGGCTGTCCTGAAGCACCCCTATCCCTTTGAATATGTCCTGGTGCAGGGAGTGGAGAGGCCTCTCTGGTAAAGTCTTTAGTATAGCTATGGGCCAATGGGCTCCATCTTACCAGGGTGATAGGGCTCCCACCCACTGGGAAGATGCAATGGGGGTGGGGTTGGCCAGCTCCAGTTTGACTGATCCGAGCCATGCCAAGTTTTGCAGACCCTCCCCTAACAGCTGCATATCCTGTGGGGCAGAAGAGCTGCTGTGTTGGGGGTTGCTACCCATCACTGCTCCCCCTCCATGCCCCTGCTGCAGGGATTGGTGGATGGATTGCTTTGGGGGGAGAAGTGGAGGGGGCCTCCTGTCAGCCATCCATTGATGCACTGTTGTGTTAATTCATGTGGAGTTTGTGGGCTAAAGTTATGAACATAACCCAGTCGCGCTCTGTGGCATACTGGGGTGCATTTCAAACCAGTGGGGTCTGTCACCCCTGTCCTGAGACCTAGGGTGCCCTGCTGAAGTAGCTCCTACTGGGGCCACTCGCAAGGATCCTGTGTGTCTGTATAACTGCAGCCTGTTTAGATCCTCACTAGCCTGGATTACAGTGCAAGATGACCCCCAACACACCCCCAATCCTGGATTCCCCCTAGAAATGTACGTCCTATCTTGCTCATTCCTCTAGGGCACGGCAAAATATATTAAGTCAATTATTCCTTTAAGGGACTAATATACCAGCCAAATAGAATTACCTGGGTACTTCATCTTAAACACACAGGGTTAGATAAACCAATAAAACGAATGTATTACCTACGAATAGCTGTTCCAGGTCTCTTTGGGGCCAGCTCTTCAGTCAGTGAAGAATCGGCATCCATGTTTGTACTGGGAAGGGGTGGTGCTCTCTGGGGCCGTGCCCCAGCCGGATGCATGCCACGATGCTGGGGACACGCTTTTCCCCCAGCACGGATCTCCTGCTGCCACAGCCTCAGTGGCCTATGAATGGCCCGTCCAGCGTCATCTGGCACAGATCTTTGTGGATAGGCCAGAAGCCGGGTACAGGTTTGTCTGGCTTAGTCTGGCTAGGTGATGAGGCATTGGGATGCATTTCTGACTCCAGCAGTTTGCTGCGTTTCCTGGCTATGAGGCCCCCACGCAGACTGGCTTCCAGAGCTCAGCTTGTGCAGTTGGTAGCTGGGCAACGCTGGGAAAAGGACAAAGCAAAGTTGCCATATGTGGGTGTGTGACCGGGACCTCCTGGGGTACCCTCCTGAACGTGCAAAAATCAGGGCAAGCTGCAAAACTGGGAGCCAAACTCCCCACACACTGATGGGTGGTACTTAAACCAGTCTCTCTATCAGTCACAACCAGGCTTCTGGTTCCCCACGCTGGGTACCATGAAGTCTGCCGAAATAGAAACAGCTCCCTTTATTGCGCTCCAACTCCTCTGGCTCCCATCTAGCCGAACGGTCCCTTAAAGAAATAGGTTCTCCTGACTCCAAAGGGCCAGCCACAGCACACAGAACAATATAGGTTTGGATCTTACCCAAAATATCACACTGCTAGCCTGTCCTTTAGCAACTATAACTAAAGGTTTAATATAAAAAGAAGAGAAGCAAAATATGAGATGTTAAAGGGTCAAAGCGAATCACATACATACAAATGATTTAAAGTTCATGTAAAGCAGTTTGCAGGCTTGTTTCTCTGGAGTTCGCAGGCTTGTTCCTCTGGTAAACACCCAGCACCCGGGTGGGCCTCAGTCCTTTGTCCAGTCACAGATGAATAGTTCCAGAGTTGGGTATTGGCTGTAGACTGTGGGGACTTGAGACAAAATGGAGTTGGGGCAGCTGCCTTTTATCACCTCTGCCCTTCTCCATGCTGTGTGGAGCTTTTGCCAATCAAAATGGAGTTGTCACATGTTCAAGTCCTAGTGGCTCAATAGGTTTCTCCCTGGGTCCATTGTACCTGGGAGCTTCCTTAATGGGCCATTAAGGAAACAATGGCTGTAGACATCTAAACTGGGGATTTCCCAGAAGCGCACAGGTTGAACTGTAGATATAACAAACATTCCTAACTTCTAATACAGGTACAATCACTACACATAAGCCATGTAATCATTCCCAGCAAATTACAACCTTTCTATTGGTACCAAACATGGCATAGTTCCTATGGATTATTGCCATTATGAAATATTTTTTAAAATAGTGTCATAAATGGTCCCCTAAATGCAGACAGCGTGGCTAACGCGAGTTGCCGGGATCCATATCCAGGTTGATTCCAGTGCCTGCTGAACATCCCAGTTGGCTGGCATCGTCCCCTTCTAGCTGACATCCGGTTTGCAGCGAAGCAGCTCTTGGCCCTCAGTGGCTCCCATTACCCGCTCTCACTGGTTTGCTTTGTCCTACAGGTGACCAACGAGATCACGCCCGTCCTGACCTACTCCTACATGGCCGTCCTGGTGCCCATCTTCCTGCTGACGGACTATCTGCGCTATAAGCCGGTGCTGGTGCTGCAGAGCTTGAGTCACATCGCCATCTGGCTGCTTCTCATCTTCGGGACCAGCATCCTGGCCATGCAATTCATGGAGTTCTTCTACGGCATCACCATGGCAGCCCGAGTGGCCTACTCCTCCTACATCTTCTCCCTGGTCACCCCCTCACTCTACCAGCGCATGGCCAGCTACTCCCGCTCCGCCGTGCTGATGGGCGTCTTCACCAGCTCCGTGCTGGGGCAGCTCTGCGTCACTGTGGGTGGGGCGCCCTTCATGACGCTGAACTACATCTCGCTGGGCTTCATGCTGGTCGGCCTCGTCCTGACACTGTTCTTGCAGCAGCCCAAGCGCAGCCTCTTCTTCAACAGGAGTGACGGCGCCTCGCCCTCAGAACTGGCTGGGATGAACCCGTTGAGTGGTGCGCCGGCCACCCCCGCCCTCTCCCGCTGGCGCAGCTCGGCCCTCTTCCGCATGCTGAAGGAGCTCGGTACCATTGCCCAGCTGCCCCAGCTGCGGCTCTGGTCCCTCTGGTGGATATTCAACTCGGCAGGCTACTATCTCATGCTCTATTACGTGCAGATCTTGTGGAATGAGGTTTACCCCACCACGGACAACCGCAAGGTCTACAACGGAGGGGTGGATGCCGCCTCAACACTGCTTGGTACGTGACCCTGTCTGCCCCCCCTGTTGCCCTTCCACTGGCTGGTTTTCAAAGGTGTCTCCATGGTCATGAGTGCCCACCCTTGAAGTGGGCCAGATGGAGGGGCTGAGGGAATTGGAGGCCAAGCAGATTAGGAAGCAGAAGGCCCTCCCCCCCCAGCAAGTCATGAGACAGACATTAATCCTGCAGGAATGTGCTTCGTGTGACTTGCCTGGCATGGAGGATTAGCTCCCAGCTGGACATCAGTCAGCGCTTGCAGCCTGCCTCCCTTGCAGAGCGTGTTTCTGTGCAAAGACAGGCCAGTGTGGAGTGGCGGGGTCTATGAGGCCCAGTTGAGCAAAGACCTCTGCAGCACAAAGCTGCATCGGTTTAACGCTGGGTTGGTTTTCTTAGCGAATAAGTTGCCAGCCAGTCAGGATGCTCCAGTTCAGGTTTAAGAGCAATCTAAACCTGTCCTTAATTAACATAAACTAGACCCCAAATCAATTAAAACAAAAAGAGTGTCCACACATGAGGTTTGCCACATTTTGTAAAACCAGTTTGCCATTCCTCCACTGTAGTTCCTGGGCAGGGGAGGGGTGGGGAAGGGAGGTTAGCTTTCCCATGTAGCCAAGGGCTGAGTGCAGGGGCCTGACACAGATGGGCGTCTGGAGTCAGCCCCACAGCTTCAGCTGGAACCAGAGCTCTGGGGCTGTATGGCTGTTGGTTCTGCGGGGTGCAGAGGTAAAACTGGCCCTGTGCCAGAAGCTGCAAGTTGGGAAAGCACTTAGCCAGGGAGGGTCCACAGCTACTGACCCAGAGACTCCCTCGGAGTGAATACTCCTGGGTTTGCTATCGAAACCCTTATGCTATGTGAGCCAGGTGCCACATCTGGACTCTGCAGGGGGCTGAGTGAGTGACGCTCCACAGGGTTAGCCAGGGTTATGATCAACCTCACCACCACTTGCCCTCAACGGGCCGCTGTCTTGTCTGTGTCTATGTAGCTCTGCTCCTGAAACACAGACGTTCAGGTCTCTGCAAACCTCTCTGTGCAGGCTAGGAGGCTCCTGTTCCGCACACGCTCCCAACCCTGTGGGTGGCCAGGCAGCTGCACTCACTAACCCCCTTGCTTCCCCAGGTGCCATCACCGCCTTTGCAGCGGGCTACGTGAAGATCCGCTGGGCGCTGTGGTCGACACTGGTCATTGGAACTGTGACGGCGTTCCAGGCAGGACTCCTTTTGCTGATGAACTCCACCAGCAACATCTGGCTGTGCTATGTGGCCTACATCCTCTTCCGGGGTTCCTACCAGTTCCTGGTTCCCATCGCCATGTGAGTTGGGGATCTTGCTCTGCTGCCCGACGCTAGTAACACAGGCAGGGGTGCCGGCTGCAGCTGCGTGCAGAGGCCGTGCCTATCCCCCAGAGAATGGGTGCTGCAGTCAGGGACCGGCCACTGAGCCGTGACCAGGGACTGGATTCCCTGTCCACAGTGGTGTTGGGACCAGTGCAGCCTGGGCTTTCCAGTGGGGCACTTCAGCTCTGCCCACGCTCGCTCTCCCTGCTGGCGCAGTGCCTGGTGGGGCGGCACCGCGTTCTAACCTTGGTGCAGGGGCCGTTTCTAGTGATGTGCAGTGTCACCGCCCCTTGAGGGCTCCTGGCCTAAGGCTGATGCAGGTAGTGCTGTACTGACAGTTCACGAAGCACAGCCCCTGCCTTTTCCAGTCTCTCACTGGTGTTAGCGGTGCAGCTCCCTGCAAACCAGAGCACCCTGCAGGCGCCCCAGCCCTGCAGCACCCACTGAGCACAGCAGCTAGGCCTCAGAGGAGCTCCCACTGCCCTGGGGCTGGAAGGGGCAGGTCTGCCTCCCCACACATCTCTAAGGGCTGAAGTAGCAGAGCCCAGGTTTCCGGCCATTCCACACCTGACGTTGGGCCATCAGATGCAGCGCTGGGCTCTGCCAGCCTGAGGCAGAAGGTGGGCATGCCAGGGACTGCATGTAGTTTATTTCCTCCATACCTGAGAGATTTGGGGAGGTGCTGAGTGAGCAATCTCAGAACCAAGCAGTCTCCAACTCCCCTGTAACTAGGCATGTGGGAAACTCTCTCCCCGTCCCTATGCCTCTTGTAGCCATCTCAGCGGGTTCACACAGCCATCTCCTGGCCAGGCCTGAGCCAGGAACTCTTGCCCAGCCTGATGCCGCCGTCCCTGCTCGCCAAACCCCTGCTCGCCTGTGGGAGAGCAGGCAGCCTGCATGAGAGTGGGCAGACGGGCATTTCCCAGCTGGCTGGGCCAGGGCATACCCACCACAGGTCCAGGGAGGGCCAGGGCAGCACTTGTGATTGCTACAGCTGCCTCGCCAGTATTTTTCCAGGCCTGGTTGGCCTGGCCCAGCTGAGTGAACCGTTTCCCCTCTCTGTGATGGAAGTTTCCAGATTGCAGCCTCCCTGTCCAAAGAGCTGTGCGCCCTGGTGTTTGGCGTGAACACCTTCTTCGCCACTGTCCTGAAGACCATTATAACCATCATCATCGCAGACAAGCGGGGGCTGGGCCTCTCGGTGCATCCACAGGTAAGGGGGCCGCCAGCGAGGAGTCACTTGGGACTGGCCCAGGCTGAGAAGCCGATGAGAAACCCACTGAGGAAATGGCTAGTGGGAGAGCACAGCGCCCTTCCACATGGGGGCTATTGGTGGGTTGGGCAAGGGCTGAGTTGAGGTTCATTGGGCCAGTTTAACCGTGTTCCTGTCATCCAGCCACTGCTCACCTGAGGGCCCTCTTGTGACAGGCCAGTGTTCCTCAGTAACCCAAGGTCTCTACCCCAGGCTGTCTTGCCTCAGCCGTTCCCCTCTCTGAGGAGCTGGTTTATTATAAAAACTTTGGGCACCATTTCTAAAATATAACTCCCCCACCTGGGGTAGTGATCAGCCTAGTGTACGTCCTTACAATCCTGGGCCTTGACATCCCTTATACCACTATCTGCTGCCTCACCTCGGTTCCTCCTCGCTCCTCCTGTGTCCTTCTGCCAGGATAGCCACGCCAGCCTCCAGCTGTAGTGCAGCCCCAGTGCAGCCTCTCATCCTCGCCAGTGACATATCCTGTTGGCAGTGAGAGCAGCGAGCTCGGCCGTGGCTTTTCCTGACTCTCCTAGCCTTCAGTTTTCTCCTGGAAATGCCTTACAGCTCCTTCCTGGGACTATCCACGGTGCCCTGGCTGCTCTTGCCTGCCCCTCTCCTGCCTGCCTTGCCAAGTTTACCCCTCTGGGCTGGTCCAGCATCCCAGGGTGGCACAGCTCACATTGGCTATGTCTACACTGGGGAATTTAGGTCAACTTAAGTCGACTTTACGTCGACCTTATTAACTCAACTTAGAGAGTCTACACTAGACTCTCTAAGTCGACTAGTTCGGTCCAGGGAGCGGGGCTGGCTCTCCCCGGGGCAGCAAGCCCCTGAGCGGTCCAGGGGAGAAGGGAGC
>ML685946.1:213813-338600 GCA_007922175.1 Pelusios castaneus | reverse complement strand
AGCTGGGACCGCTCGGGTCCCAGGGAGAACTTCGCCAGGACCCGAGTGGTCCTGGCCAGGAGGAAGAGCTGGAGACCCCGTGCTCCAGCTGCTCAGCAGCCGGCAGCTGGAGTGGGGATCCGAGAAGGAAGCCCCGCGGTCCCTTTTTGCCGGGACCTGAGCAGTGTTCCCTCTAAGTTGTGCGGGTGCGCAACCGCACAGCGGCCGTCGCACCCCCCGCGCAGCAGTGATGGACCCCCGCGCAGCCCGGCAGCGGCGGGCTCCCACCCGCCGACCGCCTCGACTTCCCAGCCCGGGGCCAGGGCTGGGGCTGGAGCTGGGGCTGGGCTCAGCCGATGGCCTCGGCCTCCCAGCACGGGGCCAGGATCAGCCTCCGGGGCTGGGGTCTGCTCCACTCCACCAGCGACTTCCCAGGGCCCTGGTAGGGTCCTTCCCCGCCAGCAGCCTTGGCTTCTCTCTTTCTTTCTCTTCCTTCTTTCTCTTCTTTGCCTGCCTTCTTTTTTCTTTCTTCCTCTCTTTCTCTTCCTTCTTTCTCTTTTTTCCTTATTTGTCTTCCTTTTTTTCTCTCTTCTTTCCTTCTTCTCTTCCTTCTTTTTTCTTTCTTTCCTCTTCCTCCCTTCCTCCTTCTTTCTCTTCCTGTTTCCTCTTCTTTCCTTCTTTCTGTCTTTCTTTGCTTCCTTCCTTTCTCTTCCTTCTCTTCTTTCCTTCCTCTTTCTTCTTTCTCTTCCTTCTTTCTTTCTTTTCTTCTTTCTCTTCCTTCTTTCCTCTTCTTTCCTTTTCTCTTTCTTTTTCTCTTCCTTCCTTTTTCTCTCTTCCTTCCTTCTCTTTTTTCTCCCTTCCTTCCTTTTTTAAAAAAAACTTTTAAAAAATTAATTTTAAATAAAAACCTTTCTAAAAATTAAATTTCAATTCAAAATTCATTCAAATTCAATTAAACACAATTAATTAATTCTATTTACAATTACTTTAACTTCAATTAATGCCTATAATTTCTGTCGTGTGAGTTTACACAAAAATTTTATTCAGAAAAAGTTTTGCACACGGCTTGAAAATTTTGCACACAAGCCGCCAAACCTTAGAGGGAACATTGGGCCTGGGTGGTCCCAGCGAGAAGGAAGCTCCCTTCCCCAAGTCGACTAAGTCGACTTAGGGCATCCACACTGCTTAAGTTGACTTAAACTTCAAAGTCGAGTTTATAGGAGGTTTTATAAAGTCAACTGAATTTCCTTAAGTTGACTTAAGCAAACGCCAGTGTGGACGCAGAGTAAATTAAGTTGACTTAAGCCTGCTTATGTCGACTTAATTTTCTAGTGTAGACGCACCCATTCTCGGAGCTGGAGCCGCGGCAAATAGGAACAGAACTCCTCTCCCTCCCCTCCACACTGCAGTTGTTCTCCAGGGCTCAGTGTGACCCTTCCAGAAGAGACGTTTGGAAGGAGCCTGATGGACACTTCTGCATGGGCTAAAAAGGGTGGTGGGAGTGGTCAGCCATGTCACCATCTGCCATTAACCTGTTAGTGCCAGGGGGGGGGGGAGAAGGGGAGATGCTGGTGGGTGGAGTTGGGGGTGGGTGTGACCCCCAGTCTCTGGAGTCACATGTGCTCTCGTTCTCTCCCCCCCATACTCAGTTCTACGTTTACTTCGCCTACTTCACATTGCTGGCAGCGGTGTACCTCGGCGCAGCTGTGTATGTGGCCATTAGGCACCACTGGCCGCCGGCGCCCACGTTGGCCAAGGAGCTCAGCAGCCCCGCTGAGGAAGTGCCAGGGAAGGAGAGGAGTGCGGAGCCAGGCAGCGTGCCAGTCTGAGTGCGCCGGGGAGAGGAGACAGAAGGGAACGGCGTGGGGGCACACCCACATCTGATCACAGGCCCAGCGAGCGGTCGGCCCTGCTGAGGCCATCGTCCTCACACCGTTGACGGGCAGCTGAGAAAGCGAGGAGCAGGGGCCTCTCTGAGCCCAGTGGGGGCCCGATGTCCAGCAGGGAGGCTGCCCCCCCCAACCCCAAGGCTGTGTATATCCTCAGACCCCCGAGCCATCACTGCTGCTCTCCTCACAGCCGCATGCCAGCACAAGCTGCGCCGTGCCAAGGGATTGCCTGGGAAAACCGGACACAGATGAGTGGCAGGGCGCAGAGGCACCGCCCCATTTTTTCACCGATAGACGTGTGTGCGTGCACACTTTCAGGGTTACCTGTGCCAAGTGTTCAAAGAGCAACTCAGGCTCTCTAAAAAACAAACAAACAAAAAAAAACCAGGCAGGGGGGTAAGTCCTACCCTTTGCTAGAGCAAGTGAGGTGGTTTTTTCCCCTTGCCTCTGGGGGTGGAGCTGGCAGCGGGCCAGCTTGCCAGCTGTTCTGCATGGGGCTTGCAGTGTGCTCATCTCACTGGCAGCTGGCCCCTTCCCACAATGCACCGCTGCAGCTGCTAGGGCAACGGTCACGTCCATGGAGGACGGGGGACCCAGCCCACCGTCCTTTCAGGCAAAAGTTCCTCCAACGAGACTGTGCAGGGGGTGTGGCTGTGCCGTGCCTTCCTAGCCTCATGCAGCAGGGTTGGAGCCAGCCCCCAACTGGGGGGGGGGAGGGGAGTCCCCCAGTCCTTTTGGACCCAGAAGGCTGAGAGCTGCTCAGCACCCTGCAGAATGGGCCCCTGAGGAAGGGCCTGGGCAGGCTCTAAGGCAGGGTGTGGGGTTACTGTTGGGCCATGCACATGATGGAGCTGCTGGTAGAGGAGCATCTGTAGGGTGAAATGTGTGTGTGGGGCGAGGGGGCTGGCACTACAAGGGAGGCAGGGGGGCGGGAGGACCAGCTGGCACTGAGTAGGGCACACATGGGGCAGAGCTGCACGGTTGGCACAGGTAGGGCTGGCAGCAGGAGGCCTCAAATGGGGCAAGGGTGAGTGCACGGGCCGGCAGTGATGCCCCTCAACACGCGTGTCCTGCCCTTGGGTCCAGCAATCCACACCCAGCCGCCCTGCAGAGGTACCTGTAGCTGCCCCGTCTGGCTTGGCATGTGCGGCTGCTTCTGCACACACGTGTCCTCTGTGCTCAGCCTCCTGCCATTGGCTCCAAGGGGAGCCGCGTGGCCCAAACCAAACCCAAGGAGGGGCTCTGACAGTTGCCGGGACTCCCAGCTGTGGGGGGTGACTGTGGGAGCCCCTCGTCCCTGCAGCAAGGGAGAGGGTTATGGCCAAGCTGGGTTGGCCTTGCCTGCAAATGCTTCAGGGCTCTGCTGCTCCCACCCACACGTTCAGGGACCAGTGACGCCATTGCTTGGCAGCGGCCCACCTCATTTCCGCGCACACAGCCCTGGGTCAGGCTTTTTGCTGCTTTAAAGAGCCAGTTTACTGAGTCTGCTGGCCTAACAGGTGGGGGGAGAGAACCCCAGCCCTTCCCTTAGCAGGCTGACTGCAAACACAAACCTTTTATTTAACAAATTGTCAGAGGCCCAAGTGCACCCACAGCACAGGACAAGTGAGGGAGAGCTGCATGCACGCACACACACGCACACTCGGCAAACTAGAACCTGATGGAGCAACTGCGCCTCTGTTGGACAATGTGTCCCCCCTTCCCTCCCCCCCAGCACACAGCTGACCAGGTCCTGGGCCTGGACCTGTATGGAGGGCAAAGTGCTGGCTCCAGCCATGGCTTTCAGCCAGGCGTCCTGCTGTTGGCCTTGGTCCCTCCCGTTTGGCTGACAAGGCCTCTGTGATTATCAGGCCCTAATGTCGCATGGACACAGGTCGGGTAGGTGGCTCTTTTCCTGCCTGGCTGGGAGAAAAACCAGCCTCCCTCAGGCTTTGGACGCACTCTCGGGAAGTAGCTGTCAGTCCTTGTCAAGGGTTACTGCAGCCACATTCCTGTGCCACCACCACCCCGTGTGCTGGACTGGACGGGTCTAACAATACTCTACAGGCAATTTAGCCATGTGGGCCAGCCCCCCTCTGGCTAGTCTAGTGACCCACTGACCTGGATAGTCCCAGAGGCTGGCTTGCTCACCTGCTGTGGGGCAGGTAACAGGGCTGGCTGCCTCCTGCTTAGCATTGCTCTTTGGAAATGGCCCTTCGTCTGCACTGCCTGCCACCAGAAGCCAATACGCAGCCTGTGAGAGACGGCCGGGCTGGGAGTGTTGCGTGTTAAACGCATTTTAAGACCATGTCTGGCATCCACTTCTATGCCTCACATATGCAAGTGCACGCAGGTTAACGGTCAGGGAGCTGTTCACGTGCCAGCCAGCTCTGCCTGGGGTCTCCAGCACAGCACCGGTTTGTGAGGTGGAGTGAGTCTGGCCAGCCCCCTAGTGCCCACTCGGGCATTGTGTCACAGCCATGGTGCAGGCCTGCATAGAGCAGGGCCCGAGGGCTGTTGCCCAGGGCTGCAGAGCTGGTTCCTTGTGAAGCCCAGCCTGGCCTGAGGGCCATTGTATTGGTAGTGCTGGCTAGGAGCAGGGCCTGGCTGTGTGTGTCTCCCTCCCCACACCTGTGGTGGAAATGCCACATGCTATGGGGCGTGGTGCCAATGCCAGATGAAGACTCCCTGCCCCAGCATGCATTGCTGTTTAGAATGGCAGCAGCCCTCATCCTCAATTCCACCTTCCTGCCCCACAGGCTTGGGGCTCCGTCCAGCACCCTGGAGCCTGCACGTGGCATCCAAGGGTGCAGCAGGCAGGTGGCATGAGGCTGGATTTAACACCATCTCTGGCTCGGCGAGGCCTGTACTCAGCACCTATAGACATTTCACCTTCCCACGGGGGATAAAACAGTGAGGGCTTCACTGCTGTGCCTGGTGGAGCTTGGTTCCCTCAGCCAGTGACTCATGGAGCCTGGGAATGGAAGGTTGCTAACCTGTAGATGTTCTCCTTTGAACTGAACTTCTCACGGCTGCTGCCGGCACAGCCCACCATGGGCAGCAATTGCCCATGCTATGCGGGAAGGTGGCTTTTGGGCCTCTTCCCTGGAGCTGTCAGCAGCACACAAGTTTGGGGGTTCTTAGCCCCCCCCAGCATGTGGTGAGAGAACTGATGAAGCTGGGAGCTAGAGGCTGGCCCCTGTAAAACCCAACGACCGTGTCACCTACAGCTGAGGCTGGATGGCTAATGCAATAGCCAGCAGAACGGGGGGATTGTTAGGCTACTGCCACATTAGCATCCTGGGTGGGTTCCATGGCGTTTACCCTAGCATGGTGAACTCTATGAGCCTTCCACATGGGCACAGAACCGCTGTCCAATCCACCACAGTGCTGGGAATGGGCTTTGGTTCCATTTAGTGAGGACACATCCTGGAAGGGACAGTCAGTGTCATGGTTCAGGGTTTTAGCTGGTCTCCGTTAGAAGCCAGAGTGAAACCAAATGTGGATGCTGCACAAGATGTATTTTGGGGCTGCTCTGCACAGGTTCCTCAGGCCTTCCACTTGGAGGAAGCCAGAGGTCAGCCACCTGCATTTCTTAAGGGCTAGCTACTTCTATCTTCGAAAGGGGTGGTAGCAGTGTTTGTGTAGTTCAGCAAAACTAACAAGTCTGGTGGCACTTTTAGGGTGTGTCTACACTTACAAGCTAGGTCGACTTAAGGAGGCTTAAGTCGACCAAAACTACTCTGCGTCCACACTGGGCTTAAGTCGACTTAAGCATTTCCTTAAGTTAACGTAAGGAAAAGTTAAGTTGACTTAACATCTTGATTTAGGTCGACAACGCTTCAGTCGACCTAATTAGGTGGATTTAAACCAGTGTGGACGGGGATTAGTGCCTAAATCCACCTTAAATTGACTTAAAGTGTTAAATTAACTTAATAAGATCGAAAAGGGGCTATATCTACACTAGAAAAGTCGACTTTTGTTAAGTCGACCTTATTAATTTGACAATAAAGTCAACTTAACTTTTCTAGTGTAGACATAGCCTTAAAGACTAACAAATTTTTATATCACACGAGCTTTCATGGGAGAAAATCCCACTTTATCAGACACTTGAAGGACTTGGGGACTTTCTGCCTCACCACCCCCACACATAAGATACAGTTCCTCGGTGACCTGGAAAACTATCATCGCAGTCTCAGACTCAAGGAATATTAGTACGACACCAAAAAGAACACAATGACCTACCTTCTTCCCAACACGGCAAGAAAAAATATTCAACGTGGACTCTTCCTGACGGTAGAAACAACAGACTAGACTTCTACATAGATTGTTTCCACCACCGTGCAAAGGCTGAAATCGTGGACAAACAGCATCACTTACACCATAACCTCAGCCATGCAGAGCGCAATTGCATCCAGAGCCTCAGAAACAACTCTGACATTATTATTAAGGAGGCTGACAAAGGAGATACCATCGTCACCATGAATAAATTGGATTACAATCAGGAGGCTTATAAAGAACTGTCCAACAGAACGTTCTACAAACCACTCCTCTCTGATCCCACTGAGGAATACCTCCTACTCAAGAAACTCCCCAAAGCAGCACAGGAACAAATCAAGACAGACACACCGCCAGAACCTCGACCAGGGATATTCTATCTACTACCAAAAATACATAAAAAAGGAAACCCCGGACGCCCCATCATCTCAGGCATTACCATGCTTACAGCAGGATTATCTGGCTATGTGGACTCTCTCTTCAGACCCTATGCTATCAACACACCTAGCTATCTGAGAGACACTACGGATTTGCTGAGAAAAATCCAATCCATTGGTGAACTTCCAGAAACACCATCCTGGTCACTATGGTCATAGAGGCTCTTTACACCAACACCCCACACAAAGTTGGATTACAAGCCATCAGAGGAACTATCCAAGATGATGCCACAGCAAACTTTGTGACTTTGTACTCACCCACAACCATTTCAGATTTGAAGATAATTTATACCTTCAAATCAGCGGCACTGCTATGGGTACCTGCATGGCCCCACAATATGGCCACATTTTTATGGCTGACTTAGAAAAATGCTTCCTCATGTCTCATCCCAAAGCACCTCTGCTCTACTTATGCTATATTGATGACATCTTCATCATCTGGATGCTCTTGAAGATTTCCATAGACATTTCAACAATTTCCGTTCCACAATCAAATTTAGCCTGGAACACTCCACACAGGAGATCCACTTTCTGGACACTACAGGGCAAATTAGTGATGGGCACATAAACACCACCCTATACAGAAAACCTACTAATCGCTATAGTTACCTACATCCCATGAGCTTTTATCCAAGACACACTACACAATCCATTGTCTCAAGCCCTAAGATATAACCGCATTTGTTCCAATCCTTCAAACAGACACACACCTTCAGGATCTCTATCAAGCATTTTTAAAACTACAATACCCACCTGCAGAACTGAAGAAACAGATTGACAGAGCCAGACGGGCACCCAAAAGTCAACTACTATAGGAGAAGCCCAAGAAAAAAACCAACAGAATTCCATTGGTCGCCACCGACAACCCCCAAGTCAGACCTCTTCACCACTTCATCAAAGATCTACAGCCTATTCTTCAAGATGATCCCTCACTCTCTCAAGCCTTGGGAGACAGACCTCTCCTTGATTACAGACAGCCCCCCAACCTTAAATGGATACTCACCATCAACTACAGATCAAACAACAGAAACATTAAAGCAGGAACACATCCCTGCAACAAACCACGCTGCCAACTTTGCCCTCATATCTACACATAAGACACCATCACTGAGCCCTTGATGAAGCAGGTGGCTTGATTTGGTCCAATCACCTGCTCATCCAGCAATGTGATTTATGCCATCATATGCCGGAAATGCCCCCCTGCCTTATATATTGGACAAACAGGACAGTCTCTGTGCAAAAGAATAAATAGACAAATCTGACATCAGAAATCACAACATTCAAAAACCAATAGGGGAACACTTCAATCTCCCTGCTCACTCCATTGACGACTTGCTAATAGCTGTGCTGAAACAGATGCATAACAAATCACAGCTTCAAAGAGAAACTGCAGAACTCGAACTTATATGTAAATTCGACTCAGTTGCCTTGGGGTTAAACAGGGACTATGGATTTTATTCTCATTACAACAGGTGATTTGACCTCACCTTCCTCTGTATGCTGTTCCCCAGTGTTTGAATCCTAACACCTACTTTGATTTGCTGTTATAGTCTGACCTGATCCTATGTCATACAAGTCCCTGCATTTAATTTCCTCCCATTCTGTAAATTTCCCATCTTCAAAGCATCTGACGAAGTGGGATTTTCTCCCATGAAAGCTCATGTGATAAATAAATCTGTTAAATCTTTAAAAATGTCACAGGACTCTGTTTCTGTACACACTTCTGTCGTCACAGCCATGGGACAGGGAGTACAAGAGGAGACTTTCCTTTATTCAGTGCCTTTAGAAAACTGTATAAAGAACACAACTGACAAAAAATAAAAAAGAGAAAGATCCACAAGCTTTCAATGGCATTAATTACACAAATACAGCAGACAAAAACCCAGGGATTGTGTGGCTTGCACAACCTTTATGGGAATAATTTCAGTACAATAATAAAAAGCTAGTTAAAAGTTTAGCACCTCAGATTTTCAAAACCGATTAAAACTCTTGTAGACATTAGTGCTTCACAAGTACGGCACATGAGGAGTATGAAAGTATGTGGAAGGCGTCTGGCTTTGAGGTGGGATGTTCTCCCAGAGCGGATGCTCAGTCGCAGTGTAGGATTTTATATCCCACACCCAGATGTTCTTCTAACATTCAAACTTGCCTGTCATGGGCTGGGGCTCCTGGTACCGAGTGGAAGTCGGGTTTCATGGCAGCGATGAAGTGTCTCCATCCTGTAACGCTCATGGAGGTCACAAAACCTACTGGCCCCTCCCATCCCTGACACCCCATATTGCGAGAACAGTAGCTTCCTCTTGCGCCCTCTTAAAACTGCTAGGAAAATGCTCCTTCCTCCACCCCAGTCAAAGGAGATAGCATCCATCTGGCACTAAGTTCCCCTTGTCAGCACACTCGTGGCTCTCCCTGTTCCTAACTAGACTAAGGCACGGCACAGCCAGGGTTTGGTGTGTATCTGCTGGGACAGCCAGAGGACGGGGGTCAGGGTTGCCATTTGAGCAGATACCTCTCCCTGGCTAGCCAGTGATGCGGAAGGCACTCCACAGAAACAGTGTAGCCAGGATTCGGCTTCCATTTTACCTTGCTCTTGCAACAAATCCATTTGGTTCTTCTTCCAATGTAAGGACTCTGCTTTTAAAGGAAAACCAAATTCCTCCTGGCAACTCCTGAAGTACTGTCCCCGACAGCTTACAAGAGCCATGGGGGAGGATGGGGAAAGGGGGCACAATCTTCTTGACACAGTGTGGGAGGAGGGCACTCCACTGGCGGGCCAAGAGGCACCTGGGACGGGCCCTCTCCTGATGCCCTCGAACAGGGGAGGGTGGAGGGGCAATCAGACTTGGCTGAATGGGAAGCTAACCTGCAGAGAGGGGGCACTGCTATAGAGAATCAGGGCCTTTTGGCCACTGACAGACAGCCAAGCTCAGGGATCCTCATGGCCTGTGCACCAGAGCTGTACGACTCCCTTTTCAATAAAGAGCCTCTCACGGTGCTCCCGGGATCCAATAAATAGCCTCTCTGGCAGCCTGTGTGGGGACAACGGGGCCCTCTTTGGGCCGACCATCCACGCAAGGGAGCAAACAGTCAGGGAACAAGGGGGGGTCACACACGATACAATTAACCTGGTTAAATATATGGGGGGATTGAGAGAGGGGGAGATGTGATGGCCAGGCACTGCCAGCTCAGCCCTCCTTGGTAGCCAGGCCCAGCTCAACGCACGGGACGGACGGTGCCGGTTCCAAACTAGCTCAACATTCTTTGGCTTTTCATTGGCTTCTCGGGGAAGCAGCTGCCTGGGGGATCCCTCCTCTCTGAGCTCCGCGGCGTGGGGTGGGGGCAGGTCATTTTTTGGAAGAGGTCATGAAGCTGTTCTCGATGCACAGGACGATGAAGGCGTTCTGGCAGCTGCTCGCCCTCTGCTCTAGGAGCTTGCCCCCGCCCAGCGGGGAGGCCTGGCCCGTCACCACGCTGTCGTCCGTCCTCCACGTCTCGCAGTAGCTCTCCGTGAGCCGGCGGCCCTTGGCGTCCGAGCCGTGCCACACGCTCTTCTGAGGCCTGCAAAAGACAGCAAGAGCGCACTGCCAAACCCGCGGGCACGTGCAACAGCTGGCTTCATGTGCTTTGCCAAGGGGCCCCCACCCCAGCCCCCAGCATTCCTACAAAGAAAGCCACGAGACACCCATCAGAGCCAGGAAAACCTGGGCACTAGGCAAAGCCTCGCACCTCCCAACCTGAGAAAATCCGCTTTCTTCCTCCTTTACTGCTTGCTCCTGGTTACACGGGCTCTGGCCACCTTGGGGCACCACGTGGAAGTCAGCACCCCGCTGCTGGCTGTCATAGCTCGCTTCACCATCCGCAGGGCAGGTCTGGGGATCAACGGGCAATGCAAGCCCAGGGGGGAAACTGGCCCAGCAGAACTGCACTAAACCAGATGGGTGTGGCTGTGAACAACTCACATTCACCGCCCTGGCGAAGTCTCTCCTCAACATCTGCTTACCTAAAGTGTGGGTCAATGCCCATCCTTCCCAATGCCAGCCTGAAAGGGCCCCCCCGGACAGCAGCAGGCCCCGATCACAGCGACAGGGCACTCCCTGGGATGGCCTGTGGCAGCTGTTCTTGAACATGGGGCAGGCCAGCCACTCAGATACCTACCACGCAGAGTCTCTCAGGACGTCTCGTCCGTCGAACGAGAGGATGCGTCCGCCCGCGCGGAACTGAGCCTCTGTGCCGGAGAACAGCGCCTCCCAGTCGTTAAACAGCATTTCATCCTTCGGAGGGACAGGCAGGAGAGGGAAAACTAGTCACAGCGCCACAATGGTGCCTGCTGACAAAATGCGCCCCGCCCCGCCCGAAGCTCCCCCAGTGAGGGCTTTGAGTGCCCATCTCGTCCCGCACCTCCATCGCAAACAGAGCCCCACTGCCTGCGACGGAGCCCGGCTGCCCCGGCCTGCAGCAGATGGCCAGTGGGAAGCGGGTCACCCAGCATTTGGGTCTTCCCACAGGCCCGGTTCAGTACGTTGCTCACGTGCTTCCCACAAGGCACTAGAGCTCATCTCAAGGCATGGGAGTGAGGGCACCCAGCGCTGTGCAGGGGGTGCCGTGCCGCTTGCTGGATCAGGCCCTGCCGCCCCAAGCGATGGGGGCAGCGAGCGCTGACAGTGACAGCTACACAAACGGTCACGGGGCTGGAAGCCCCCACACCCGCTCTGCCTGTGCTGAACCGCCAGGGGGCTCAGCAGGCCACCAGCCTCAGGGAGAGCTAGCAAGCCAAAACCAGGGCCCATGTGCCCCACACGCCCCTGCCCCGCACATACCCTGAGGTTGACGATGGGCACCCCGCCCCGGTCGGCCCTGCGCACGATGCTGTACAGGTCTTGCAGCCGGGAGGAGAGGAAAGCTCGGAAGGTGCCTGTCAGCCCGACCGCCCGGGCCTGCTGGAAGCACTGGAAATCAGCGCCGCGGATTCCTCGCATGCTGCCGCTAAGCGGGGTGTTCAGGGCCACAAGGTGCAGCTGGAACGACAAGTCGCACGTGGTCAGCAGCACTTCGCCCTCAGCCCCTCCGGCCATCAAGTCTTCCCACCACCGTAGATGGGGAGGAGGCATTCAACCACCTGCCCCCTCTCTCCCCTCCCCTCCTGCCCCCACGCCTCCTCAGCAGCTGTTGGCAGAGCGCAGGAAAGGGCCCAACCCGATATTTCTGCAGGGTCTAGCTGCAGCCCCTGGAACCGGCCCCTCTGCACATTCTGCCGGCTCCCCGACAGGATCTGTTCTGGCCACCAGACCTGGCAGGCTCCAAGTAGCCAGCTGCGCATGGGGCAGAGCTGGCACTGGGCTGGAAGAAAGGGTGCCGCGTGGTGGGGATTCAAGGCATGACCTCAGTGTGAGCTCTAGTGATTTCATACCCTGGGGGGGCCATTCCCCCCCCCCAGCTCTGGCCCAGCAGACTTAATGCACGCACAGCTGGTGTAGCATTGCCATGGGCTGGCCAGGTAGTTCAGGGCACTGATTCCTCCAGCCCAGCTCTTGGGGACGGTGCAGTGCGCACAGCTCTGCTCTTGCTTGGTGGGGGCAGGAGCTGGCCCATGGCTGGGATTGGGGCGGGGACACTCACAGCAGGCTGGAAGTCATGGTGCATGTGAACGGCAGAGGGGACGCTCTCTTCGCGGCGATCTGGGGACAAGCCGTCAAGCGGCTCTCGCTGGGGCTGGGCGCCATGGTGCGAGTGGTGGATGGAGGGCTGGTCGGGAAGGCGATGGTGGTTGGCGATGCTGTCGTCCCCTCTCCAGGGCCGGGACGTGGGATAGGGGTTGTGCTCTCGGTGTGGGTGCAGGGGCCCGTGCTGATGGGAGCCCGAGGAAGCCGTACCCCCCTGCGAGTAGGGGTCACTGGGGGGCCTGTCGTACACTTCGTTCTCCTGTGATGAGAGAGCGCGACTCTCACTGCCTGGCCTCGGGCTGATGAGCAGCCCAGGCTGGCCGGCCAGAGATCCCTGGCTCTGCCAGGGAACCGGGCCCGCTCCGTGGTCCTGAGAACACAGCCGGCAGAGGGAGAGCGGGGATCACTTACCAGCCCACGGCTGGAGATCAAAGTGCGCTCCTCAAGCTGAAACAAAGCAAGTGTGGGCACGTTAGGGGCAGTCAACTACCTTCTGTCAAGGGCCAGACCCCAGAGCAAATACTGCGAAAACAGCAACCATCAAATAAAAGGTTTTGGGGTCCGTCCGAAAGCGCCTCAGGACGGCACGCGGCCCACGGTCCAATGGCCAGTGCTGACCCCCATGTCAACAGGTCTGGGCTCCTCACTCCAGCTCCATTCAGAGCAGAGGCTCCCCCTCAAAAACCCCATTGAGCCACGTGCCAGAAATCCCAACGACGGGGGTCGCTTGGGGATTAAAGTGAGGCATGTGCTTGCTATGGGGATATTCCAAGTGGGGGGCCCTTCAGGAGTGGTTGGGGGGCAGATTCCCAGGTGTGTGTGTGGCGGACCATCCCAGAGCTGGCAGAAGAGGCTCTCAATGCTCATTTAGCAGGTAGCACCTGGGCTGTCGAGCAGCCAAGCTCTGCTGGGGGCTCTGGCCGGCTGGGCACGTATGACTCCAGCACGAGTGATTAGGAGGGGCCCACGGGAGCTGAATGGTTGTGGATCGGTGCAGTCAAGCCCGGCCTTCACCCCACATCCTGGTGAGCAGGGCTGTCCCTGGGGGGGAGGGGGGCGGCGGCGAACGGGGTGATTGCCCCGGGCCCTGCAGTTACGTGGGTCCCGCGCTGTCCTGCTCCCAGCAGGGCAGTGCAGAACTTGCGCCACGCCCCCCCCCCCCCCACACAGCTGCTTCCTCCTGCAACCCTCCCAGCTGCCTGCAGCGGGGCAGGCAAGCCAGGAGCACTCTGCCCGGCCCCATGGCAGCCCTCTCCGCCCCCAGGGTGGAGCAAGCAGGCCCAGGGGCAGAGCACGTGGGGGGACCCTGGACTGCCCCACACAGCTGCATGTGGCTGGCTCTCCGCCGGCAGCCTCGGTTTCCCGGGCCAGAGATGGCTCCCCCACTTGCCACCGGGTCCAGCTCCCTGGGGGGCGGAGCAGGCCGGTGGGCCTGCCACTCTCCCCTGCAGCATGGGGGGTCGGGGCCCCGCGTAGGCCTATTGGCCCAGGGCCCCGCTCCCCCCAAGGGACGGCCCTGCTGGTGAGAACAACTCCATCAGCTCCACAGCAGGCGGTGGTACAGCGCGGTGATGGCCCGACCCACACTCACTCCTAGCAAGGAGTCAGGCTATCCCTGTGGCAACCCACAGCCCAGAGCCACGTGGATAGGCCACCAGGCCAATCGTGGCAGTGGCCAGACAGCACCTAGGCCTCACACTTCCCAGCCACATTTGCTGTGAAGGGCCTGGCATTGGCAGCCCACACTAGTGGCTTCTCATTAGTCCCGAGGGACCCCTGACTGGCTGCGGCTGCCCTGGGTCTGCGTCCAACCTGCCCTCGCCCAGGGAAGTGCCCCAGCTTCACCAGGCTGGGTGCAGGGAGCACCAAGAGCAGGACTGAGCCATCCGGCTCCCCGTAGCAGCGCCAGGAGAAGTTGCTCCCAAGAGCCTGGCCCCAAGCACTGTGCTGTTGGCTCCCTCTCGGACACACAACAAAGGTGCTGCCTGGTTAGATTTCCCTGGGAATGGCAGCCCGAGGGACCTGCTCTCGTGCACGATGTGGCTGGGGCCGGCAGTAGGATGGAGGTGGCCGTGTTCCTCCCCGTTCTGTCCGGAGCTCAGGGTGACCCTGCCTTGTTCATATGGGAACAGAACAGTCACGTCTCAGCTCTCCCCACATCTGGGGCAGATCCAGCTGCCGGAAATGCCAGTGTGCTCCCAGGGGATCTCGTTGCAGGCCATGGGTCTGTGCCAGCAGATCCATAGACCTCCAATCCTGCCAAGAGACGTGTGCACAGCTGTCCACACTGTGGGCTCTTCCCAGCCTTGCACAGAACTACTCCTAGCTTGTGCCTTGCAGGATCGGGGCCTTCCCATGGCAGCCCCAGACAGGGTCCGGCAGAACCCGGCGTACCTGCGGTGCTCCACCGACAGATCTGAAGGCAGGTACGTGCACAGCAGTCTGTCTTTCCGTACCATGTCTGTCAATCTCAGGCCCAGCCAGCCATGCTCACTGGCTGCCAAATCCTGTGCGACACCGGCCTGTACAGTCACAGACTCGTCACATCCCCCCCGTACTCACCTGGACTCTGCGGAAGCCGCTCCGCACCCGGATGTACAGCTCTTCTCTGTCCGGTAGGAAGATCAGCCCACCTTCGGGCACCTCCTGGGCTGCGCTCAGCATGGCTTGATACGTTGGCAAGATCCTCAGCTGCCGGGACACATGACCATCAGCGTGTGGACATAGAACAGGGCTGGTCTCCAGCGTTAGGATGAATCTTGGAGCCCTGTTGTCTCCCACCTGCCCTGGCGCGAGTGCACCTACACCACACAGCTCCCAACCCTGGCACGGACTCAGAGGAACCAGAACGGCAGGAAACGGCCACCAAGTGAGCAGGGCTCAGATAGACTTCCGCAGCAGAGAGCACAGAGACCTTGGCACTCAGACGTCAGAAGGGAGAGAGATCAAACCTAACGGGGCATCTGGCTGGCCCTTGGATTCTGTGTGCAGCATGGCACAGGAGCAAGAGCACCCAACCATTAGACACTGGTGCACAGGGCATGAAGCTGCTGGCCAGGACAGCAGCCAGATGCGTGAGTGCCAACCTCCTCTGGACAAGTTTGCAATCACCTGCCCCTGGGGAACGTGCCTTCCGAACCCCGGGGAGTCATGGCGGCCTGATCTCTTGGCATGAGGGCTGATTCCTCATGTATACATATTCCTTCATTGGGAGCGGGGCATGCTGCCATTCCCACAGTGGTCTGACACTTTTCTGAACCCTGCATCTGTCTCTGCAGGAGTTGTGTGAGTGAGTTCCACAGGGTAATTCTGCCTCAGCTGAATCAATTGTAGTGTGTCAGTTTACGACTAGCTGCCCTGCTGCTTACTGGGCGTTTCCTTGTCTTGCTGAGGAAGGCTCATGTCCAGCCCCTGGTCTATATAGTCCTAACAACCCTGGCCCCCTTCTCCTCTCTGCACTGAACAGCGCTGTCTTGGTCTCTTCCCACCTACATGTGGCTCTACCGTTTCCACTCAGCAGACTGACGGACACCCGTCTCTCACCACAGGCAGCGCAGCCTGGGCAGAGAAGAGAAGACATATTTCTGAGCTCTCCCACTACGGCGCATGTCTGCTGGGCAGCCCCGGGGACCAGACCGGCCTGTGGCCCAGACCGCACACAGCGCCCATTCCCACCCCACATGCCCAGCCTTACGCCAGAGGAAGCCGATGACTCGCTGGTCCCTGGAGGTCCTGGGGGCCCTGGTGGCCCAGGCGGGCCAGGGATGTTGACAGCTGGAAGAGAGAGGAGGCTGGGACTCAGGGGGGTCAGTATCTCAGGAACTGGGGGTGGGAAAGGGACTGGGGGCGAGGGGGGAGGTGAAGGGTGAGGGCTGGCATGCAAGGGGCAGAATCACGTGCGGCAGGGCATTGAGATGACTTCCTGGGCACATACTCACTTGGTCTGTGGGGTCCTGGAAAGGAGGGGGGACCGGGAGGCCCAGGGGGACCCGGCCGTCCCTCGTACCCAATGCCAGGCGGTCCCTGAGCCCCGGGTGGGCCAGGTGGGCCTCTAATGCTCTCCCCTTTGGGACCCTGCAGATCCATAAGAAAGTCTCCTTCAGATTATGCCACACAGCTGACTCGACCCACCCGCCCCCCCCGGAGGCTACAGGACACTTGCCCTGGCCGTGCTCCCCATGAGGCGTTTCTTCCGGGGCACCAAGCAGCTGTCCAGCTCTGTGCTCAGTCCCATCCATCCTGGGACACAGGCCCCTTCGTGAGTCCCACGAGGGACCCGGGTTGTGGGCTCCCTGCCCCGCCGATCTCTCCGTTGCCCTGCCGAAGGCCCCCTGGGCACCAAAGCATACGCATACCCCCTCCCCACCCGACCAACAAGGGCATCTCACCGGAGGGCCAGGATAGCCCTGAGGCCCTGGGGGTCCAGAGATGCTTGGTCCATACAGGCCTCCCTCGCCGGGCTCCCCTTTAGCACCTTTCAGTCCGGGGTCCCCCCGGTCTCCTTTGTCGCCCTGCAGAAGGTGACCAGCATTAGGCTGGGTTGCCCAATGCCCTGGGCCAGGCCCTCCCCTCGCCCCACTGCCTGCCCACTGCATGACCCGCCTAGGGCAGGGTGCTTGACATCCCTGCAGTGCCTGAGTGGCACGGGCTTGGTGGGGACAGACAGACTTCAGACAGGCAGTACCGGGACGAGCAAGGGGGAGAAGCTTGGCAGTTGGCCTTGGGGCCACAGCACAACACAGCTCCATGTGCGGCGATGCCCCCAGGGACGCCTCCCTGCTCCTAATACCCCAATGACAGCAGCCCCACTGACTCCCAGGGGGCAGGGCAGGCGGCAGCCACGCACGCAGGTGGGCCCTTACCCGGAAGGTGGACCCAAATTCACTGAGGGCATAAGGGAACTGGCCTGTGAAGAGAGAAATCGAGTCAAGAGTCATTAAATCCCCCACTGAGGCTCCTGCTACATTTCCACCAGGTTCCCCCACCTGCTTTGTCCCCAGACAGATCTCAATGGCTCACCTCGCTGGCCGTGGTGGCTAGTGTCAACCCCAAAGGGCGTCTGACACGTTCATGGAAAATGGTTAGGGCTGCAAAGTCAAGCACGCCAATGTTGGGAAAGGCCAGAACTAAGGATGCTGTGAAAACACAATTCTGCCCTGTTGTGTGGCTTGTGCTACTGTTTTTAATTACACCATGGCACACTGCTGTTTCCTCAGAACCAGAGCACCGGCTGGATGGCGCTCACTGACTAGCAGAGTGTCTGGTTCAGAGTTTGTTTTCTCATCGCTGCGTGGGCCTTAGTCACTGCCCATGGTTCCAACCCTGCTCTGAATCCAGACGATTCATTTCCTCCTGAGCTATGCCACCCATGAGTCCTATGGATCTGAGTACTTCACAAAGGTTTACGAATGGATTCTCACAGCACAGTGTGAGACGAGTGGACAGTGTGCCCATTTTACAGATGAGGAACCGAGGAACTAAAGGTCAAAGTGCCCACTAATTTGGGGTGTCCAGTTTGAGGCCCCTCCGTATCATATCCTAGCAGAGCTTCCAATGACTTCAGTCACAGCCATGCATGGCTGGCACGGCAGACCCCAGAGTCTCAAGTTGGGCCACCAGAAAATTAGGAATAAACAAAGCAAACTTTCCTGGGTGCCCAGCATTACACAAGAGCTCTGTGGAGCACAGGCAGGGACAGAATCCAGTTCTCCAGGGCGGCATTCTACAGCCTTCACCACAAGAACTTCCTTTCTCTTCCCACCAGCCCCTGCCTCATTCACTACACACCTTCGCACTTCTGCAGCAAAGGAGGCAGGGGCCTATGAAGCACATCTGTCCTGCTGCACCAGGAGCATTATTTTTAGGGAACAGTTCCCAAGTGCAGCCACCCATGTCCCTTTGCTGAAACTGGCACAGGGCATGATGTGCAATGAGCTTGGCAGCACACGTCCCTGCAAGCCATCAGGCAGGACTGAGTCTGGCTCACCGCAGCTCTGGGCTGGCCCAGCACAGCTGGAAGATCAGGGATGTGTCCAGGGGAGGCAGGCTCACTTACCTGGGGGTCCTGGAGCGCCCCTCTCACCTCGTTCACCCTTTTGTCCAGGAGGACCCTGGTAGCCTGACAGAAGAAAGCACCGACATAGGCATAAATGCTACTCAGTGATGGCGGAGAAGAGAGGTTGGAGCTAATGTTGCTTCTAACTGCATCGACTCTGCCAGATCTAGCCTCTCCCGCGTCTGGAAGTAACTGCAGGGAAAGGCTGATCTAACAGCACCCACAGAAAGTTAACTGCATTCGGATACCACAAGAAAGCACATACCCGCCTGACCCCTTCTGTCAAAGGTGTGGGGGACTGGCCTGGCTCTGGCCACGTAGGGTGGCGCTACTCAGCTACAACCAAAAACACTGATGCGTAAAAACAACGATGCTGCACATTTCTATCGGCCAGCAGCAGATATGAGAACAAGCTGGTGCCATCTTGAGCCCAGGAAGAAGCAGAGTGGGTCACATATGACGTGAGCTCCTCTGGGCACTGAGAGAAACAACTAATGTAAGGGAGTCAAGGAAGAGCAATCTGGTGAGGTCCGAGTGACAGTGCAGATGGGCTTCTTAGCCTCTTCCTAGCCTCACCAAAAGCTAACAGCAAGATTTCTCACTACTCAACAGCCACAGCCCTCCACTGGAAGTCAGCGGTAACCGTCTCCGTTTGCAGCTAGAAGAACAGAGGCCATATCGCACTACCCACTCCCAGCATTAGCCTACTGGGATACACTAGGCAGCTCCCCAGACAGATCGACTAGGGTCGCTTACAAGCGATGTCAGCCAGGACTGACTGGGGGTAAGGTGCCATAAGCGAGGGAGGAGAAACATAGCAATCACTCCCTGGGTTACTCAGGAAACAGGGCTGGTGGAAAACTCCATCAAAAACAGTTTTTGATGGAAAGCTGGGTTTTGACGCAATGGAAGCTTTTGCAGAAATTGTCCATTTTCCACAGAAAATTTGTAGGCTTTATAAATTCAGTTTGGATACATCAGTCGCCAGCCAAAAAAATTGGGTCTTCAACTCTTCTTTGAATAGTGGAAATTTTCCAGGGGAAATTTCAATGGAAATGAATGATTTATTCCTTTTTGTAGAGATTTTCCAGGACTGGCGTCGTTTCCTGCCCAGCCCTCAGCAAAGGTTACAGCAGGGCACAATCCATTACGCTGCAGCCAGCTTAGACCTTTCCCAGAGCCCAGCATGGCACAATCTAGGGCAAGGTTAACAAAGCATTTGTATGTCTCCTGATCAGGGCTTTCTGAAGTCACCCCCTTTCTCACGGCCATGCCACCATCTCCAGAGCCATTCCAGTCAGCACTGCCACATGAGTGGCTCACCAGAAAAGCTCGGATTTCCTTCTCCCTTTAAATAACCGAGTGCTTACCAGGCAGTCCTGGAGGGCCGGGAGGTCCCGACTCGCTAAATGCCTGAAAACACAGAAATAGCATTGCTTTAAAACAAAGCTCACTTGCTGGCCATTTTGCACTGCTTCCCCAGGGACTGGCATGTGCTACAATTAAGGTCTCTGAAATGATGCCATGTTAGACCACGTGCACAGAACCTCCTTTTGCTGGGACTTGCCAGCAAGCAGAGTTTCCTGTTCCTTCTACGTTCCCCTGGGATGCCTTTCCCAACGCACACGGGCCCTGACACAAACGATCCACTTCATCAGTGAATGCGATGATCACTGAGAACAGGCACATGGTCTCATGACCCATTTGGAAGATGTGCTGTCTGCTCACCCAGTTCCACATGCTGCAAGCAGGGCTATGGGACTGTCCAGTGTGGGGAGTGGCAGAACAGGAATCTAGATTTCGCTTGTGTTTCAGAGGAGTGTGGGTTATTTGCTCACACTGGGTTTAGGACTGCACGGTGCCTGTGAGGTTAAACCAACAGACTAGCACAAAAGGCACCAACCCTGGGAAGGCTTTGCTCAGTAGATAAGGGGACTCCACTTGCCATGGCTGGTCCGAGTTTCTAGGTGCATTTTTGAGTTTGCTGCTGTAGTTGATCAAGGCAGAGAAAGGGAAAGGGGCTCATTCTCTGGCTGGATGGCATCACAAGCTGGGCAGACAGCATCTTCCCAGTTCCTCTGGCATGCATATTTCTAGTCTGCAGCACATGACAGGATCGTCGCTTCTCTTTTAGTCACCCTTCCCAGTCACACTAATGGGATCAGTGCTTGCAGGCACACACTCCTGGCAAAATGGCACCCTCTGTACCAATCTGCATGCTGTCTGCTTAGCCAACAGTGCCCTGGCCACTGTGTGACCCACCCCAAAGAGCCTGGTGTGCGGACATGCCAGGGCTGCAACTTACATTATTGTCGTAGACGGAGACTATGCTGCCAGGAGGGCCTGGCAGTCCCGGGGGGCCTGGAGGACCCTGTAGAGAGAGGAAGAGAAAGAATCCGTTTGGTTTTAGGGGGCTGGACTGATGCCGTCAGCCTAATGGTCACATGACCTGAACAACAGCGCACTCCTCTGCAGACTAAGCGAGGCCCCACTGTATGGTCTGCGCAACACAGCTATACGCAGATACCCATGTTTCTGGATGCAGCCTCTAACCCTGGGCACCTCTGCCTCTGGACACCCAAAGGGAGCCCCCCAAAGGCCTGGTGGTGCTGAGCACCCTTTGTAGGTGCTGGGGTCACTGGGAGTGGTGGTGAGGATCAGCCCCACTGAGAATCAGGCTTTGGGGATCTCAAGTCAGGTATTCAAATCCCCGAGGCTTCCAATATGAGCACAGATTTATGGTTACACCACCTTCCATTCTCACTCCCCCCACAGGCAGAGTCCCAGCCAGTGTCCTGAGCCCAGCACACAAAGGCGCAGAGAGCCTGTGCCCAGGGGTGGATTATCACACAGGCCTATGGGGCCTGTGCTCAGGGGCCCACACAATGTGGGAGCCCTCCACCCTGCCGGCACTGGGGGAAGGAGCGGGGCTGCCCTGGGCCAGAGCTGGGCTCTGCTCTCCCGCCCCACTGCTGGGCTGGCTGGGCTGGTCCCGGGGGCGGGGTGGGATGACGTGGATGATTGCTCTGCTCCAGGGGCAGGACCGGCTGACGTTCAGTACGGCCTCTGGCGCAGCCTTCGGGCTGCATTGGAAGCCACACCATGTGTGCCAGTCAGCCGCACCACCCAGTGGGGGAGGTCCAGGGGCCCCGAGGCCCCTAATCTGCCTCTGCCTGGGCCTGCCCTTAGCTCCCCCACCCCTGCCTGGGAGGAGCTCAGATAGGGCCGGCAGGGACCAGCTCTTTTAAATCTCCTGCTCTGCTGCATGTAGCAGAAACTCGGGTGCTGGGCAGAAGGAAGGAAATTTAAACCCCTCCTTTCAGGTAGGCAGGGTGTGCGGCAGTGGTGAGGACAGCGGCTGGCACTGGCCATGGCCCCAAGTAGGGGGTGGCAGTGGCTGGCCCCGACCTGAGCCGGGGTGGGGCTGGAGATGGCAGCTGGTCCCAGGTCTGGGCCAGGGCCGGCAGCAGCAGCACTTGGCCCCAGCCCGGCCTGGTGGGGGTGGGGAGCCGGCCTGGTGCTCAGGGCCATCGGTGGGGAGCTGGCTCGGTGCTAGGGGCCTGCAAGCTGGCTCTGGCCCGAGGCTGGTGGTGGGGGTGGCACACTGGCCGGGGCTCAGGCCTGGGGCTGGTGCTTGGAGCCACTGGCAGTGAGCCAGCTGGGGCCCAGGGCTGGTAGCGGTGGGTCCGCTTGGGCCTAGGGCCGGAGATAGAGAGCTGGATCGGGCCCAGGGCCAGCATGGTGGGAGGAGTGGGAGTGCGGTGGAGGAATGGTTGGAGGGTGGGGCTGTGGGGCCTGAGTAGTTTTTTGGGACAGCGACACCCCTGCAGGCAGGCATGGAGAAAGGCCCCAGGAGACAGATGGTGGGACCGGGGCAGAAGTGGTGAGGGGGACGACAGACATGCATGAGCTGGGCAATTGGAGTAGAGCCAACGAGGCACACAGGGAGGCCAACTCTTCTGGACGCCCCACAAGAGTGAAGGAGGCCGAGGTGGGCGTCAGCGGCACACAAGTGGAGCAGGGAGGGAGAAGCCAGGTTTGGGAGGCAGGGACAGCAGCGAGCGGAGCCTGGCAGGCAGGCTGGAGATGAACGTGGTGTGGCCGGTGAGGTGGGCCTCAGGAAGCCAGGACAGGCGGCAGCAAAGGGCGAGCAAGGGTTTCAGTCTGCCACTGCTCCCTTCACCCGGCACCCTCTGCTCCCATTTACCCGCTCCCCTCCCAGCTGGCATGTGCCACGCAGCGGCCAGTGGACACAGCGCCAGAGGTGTGTCAGCGAGGGACTCTTACGGCAACAGGCTGTGGTGGGACCGCAGTAGAGAGCCCATGACTGCTGGCTGTCACTGCCCATGCACCCTGCAGAGCAGCAGCTAGGCTGTGGCAGGTGAGAACAGCTGCCAGCTTTCCTTTAACAAAGCAAACCAAGCCCTTCTGACAACACAGGTGCACCCATGGCCAGCTCTAGGGGCAGGTGAGGGGGGTTGGGCAGATGCCCTGGCTGCCAGCATCCAGGAGTCGCCACCACCTGGCATGGCCTCCCATCACCCCACTCTGATTGGCTGGTGGTGGGTTTTTGGCTGCTGCGGGGGTTGGAGGTCACTGAAGATATTTCACCCTGGGGAGCAAGATGGTTAGAGCTGCTGGTGCCAGCGTCCATGCCATCCCCTCTCCAGCAGTCTCCTCTCACTCACCACGCCTGCTTGTTGCTTCTTCTCTACGCTACGGTCATTGCTCTGTGGGGCAGGGACCTCCCCGCACCTGCACAGCGCCCAACGGGGCTTTGGCCTGGGTGCTGCTGCACTGCAAAGAGCAACAAGACAGAGCTGCCCCAGCATCACTCACCTGCAAGCCTAGCCCTCCAGTGTCACCCTTCTCGCCCTTCAGCCCGTTCATGCCAGGACGACCCTGCAGACAATGATCAAGGCAAGGGTTCAAATGAGTCATTTACCGCAGGCGCTGCTCACTTCCATCCCTGTGCCAAATCCAAGTGATGGCAGAAGAGGTGCCCTGGCACAGAACGACACAGCGCTCCTGAGGAGCGTGTCCCTCTACATCGGAAAGGAAAAGGCATCAGGGACGGAGGGTAACGTTGGAGATATTCACAAGCCTCCAAGCTCCGCCAGCTCGTGTACTGACCAGCACTGTGACCCTGAACGCTGAGCCTCCGTACACCACAGGCCAGAGAACTGCCCCAAATAATTCCTATGGGCAGAGCTGCTGGAAAACCATACAATTTTGGTTTAAAAACTGTCAGTGATGGAGAATCTACCATGACCCAGGATCAATTGTTACAGTGATTAATTGCTCTCACTATTAAAAATTGACACCTTATTTCCAGTCTGAATGTGTCTAGCTTCAGCCTCCTGCCATGGGAGTGTGTTAGACCTGCTAGATTCAAGAGCCCATTATTAAATAGCTACCTACTGACTGTGATCAAGTCCCCCTTCCCCATCTCTTTGTTACATAACAGACTGAGCTCCAGGAGTCTATCCTGAGAGGACATCTTCTCCTGACTCTTCTCTGAGTCCTCTATGATTATCCTCTGTGGCCACCTGAACTAGAGACAGGATTCCAGCAGCAGTGACCAGGGCCAAATACAGAGGTAAGGTAACCTCTCTGCTCTCACTTGAGATTCCCGTCTGCACAGCCCCAGATCACAACTGCTCTGCTTTCTTGTGAGCATTAGGTGAAAACATGAGCCCCGTGAGCACTCTCCAACTGTGCCAAGCTGTGTAGCATTCTCTCATTACCTCCCTATTAATCTCAATGTGCGGGTGTCTCCACTTCCTTCAGCCAGGGAAGCATGGGAGGCAGTGCTGGCTAGGGAAATGCGCACCAGAACCAGTTCATCCAGAGACAGAGAGAGAACGAATTAGAGATGAACCAAGAGAAGTTCTTACCGGTCTGCCAGGATAGCCAATTTCCCCCTTCTGTCCAGGCCGTCCATGTGGGCCCTAACGGGGCAGCAAGAAAGGAATACAAATTCAGACAGCACACCACTGCAGACATGACTTTGGGGTAGAAATAGTGGGGTAAGAGATGCAGCTGGGTCTGCTTTACACGACTAGTTATGAAGGAAAAAGAATTGGAAAAGCCTGGCCACATACCATTCCTCTGCTCTGAGCCTGCATTCACATATATATAACAACAGCCACAATGGTCCACCTAGCCCAGTGTCCTGTCTTCTGACTGTGGCCAATGCCAGGTGCTTCCGGCAGTTGGAGATTTAGGGACACAGCATGGGGTTGTATCTGACCATCTCAACTAATAACTACTAACAGACATCTTCCATTAATGTTTCTAATTCTTTTAAGAACCCACTTACACTTTTGCCCTTTACAACATCCTCTGGCGATGAGATCCACAGGTTGACTGTGTGTTGTGTGAAGGGGTAAATAACACTTCCCTGTTCACTTTGTCCACACCATTCATGATTTTATAAACCTCTATCATATCCCCTGTCTTAGGCATCTCTGAACAGATCCAGTCTCTTTAATCTCACCTCAGAGGAAAGCTGTTCCATACCTCTAATCATTTTAGTAGTTGTTTTCTGCACCATCTCCGATATCTTTTTTGAGATGGGGTAACCAGAACTGCATGGTGTGGGAGTAACCATGGATTTATATAGTGGCAATATGATAGTTTGTTTTTATTATCCATCTCTTTCCTAATGATTCCTAACGTTCTGGTAGCTTTTTTGACTGCTGGTGCACACTGAGCAGAAGTTTTCAGAGGACTATCCATAATGACGCCAAGATATTTTTCTTGAGTGGTAACACCTAATTTAGGCAGTCTTTTTGTATGTAAAGCTGGGATTTTTTTTCTCAATATGGATTACTTTGCACGTGTCAAATCTGCCATTTTGTCACCCAGCCACCTAGTTTTGTGAAAACCCCTTGTAACTCTTGACAGACATTTTGGGATTAACTATCTTGAGTAATATTTTATCATTTGCCAATTTTGGCACCTCAGTGTTCACCCCCTTTACTAAATGACTTATGAATGTGTTGAACCACATGGATCCCAGTACAGATCCTTAGGAGATCTCCATTCTGAAAACTGGCCATTTATTTCAACCTTTCTTTTTTCTTTTAACCAAAACAAATAAGAAGTTTTGTGGCACTTTTAAAGACTAACCAATTTATTTATCACATGAGCTTTCGTGGGAGAGATATCACTTCGTCAAATGCTTGAAAGTGAGATCTCCCCCATGAAAGCTCATGTAATAAATAATATATTTTTAGTCTTTAAAAGTGCCACAAGACTCCTTGTTTGTTTTGCTGAACTAGATTAACACAGCTACCTCCTTGGAACTTTTCTTTTAACCATTTACTGATCCATGAGAGGACCTTCCTTCTTATCCCATGACTGCTACTTTGCTTAAGAGCCTTTGGTGAAGGACTTTGTCAAAGCCTTTCTGAAAGTCCAAATACTCTATAGCCACTGGATCACCCCTGAACCATGCCCATTGACTCCCATAAAGAATACCAATAGATTGGTGAGGCAAGATTTCCTTTTACAAAACCTGTGTTGACTCTTCCCCAACAAATTATATTAATCTATGTGCCTGCTAACTGTTCTTTACTAGAGTTTCAACCAATTTGCCTGGCAGAGGTTAGGCTTACCAGCCTGTAATTGCCAGGATCGTCTCTGAAGCCTTTTTAAAAAATTGGTGTCACATTAACTATCTGCTAGTCATCTGGTACAGAAATTGATTTAAGTGACAGTTACATACCACAGTTTGTAGTTCTGTGATTTCATATCTGAGTTCCTTCAGAACTCTTGGATGAACCCCATCTGGTCCTGGGGACCTATTTGCTGTTTTATTTATCAATTTGTTCCTAAACCACCTCTACTGACACCTCAGTCTGGGACAATTGCTCAGATTTGTCACTTAAAAAGAATGGGTCAGGTGTGGGAACCTTCTTCCCATCCTTTGAGGTGAAAATATATGCAAAAAAATTCATTTAGCTTCTCCAAGTAGCCTTCCCGGAGGGCGCCTTTTGTCTCTCCATCGCCTAGTGGCTGACTGCCTCTTTGGCAGGCTTCCTTAGTCTGATCTACTTCAACATTTTTTGCTGTTAGTTTTTGTGTCCTTAGTTAGCTGCTCTTCAAACACCTTCTTGGCTTGCCTTTTACACTTGACTTATCAGAGTTTATGCACTTCTCTATTTTCCTCACTAGGATCTGACTTTTTTTTTTTTTTTTTTTAAAAGGATGCCTTTGTGCCTCTAGCCACCTCTAATTCTCCTGTCCGTAACAGCTGGGCCTTTCCTGCAGCTCATACAGTCCACATGAGCTGCCAGCACTGCTCAGTGCCGATCCATGGGACACCAGGGTTGGAGTTTGCAATGTCTGAACAGTTCTGGAGGCCAAAGTCCTGCTCCTGGCAATTCGACTCTGGCTACTGAGTGAAGGGGACTCCTGAACAAACGCTGGGGTTTGCCAAATCTTTGGCTTCACAGCTGCTTTCAAATGAGCACACGCTCTGAGCACGGCCCACTTGGGCTGGCGTTTCCGCCACAGATCCAACGTGGGTACCTTTCAACCAGTTCTGAGCAGGACGAAAGGGGCTGCTATTTGGATCTTTCCTCCAGCAAAGGGAACGTGAAGACTACAATTGGTTTGTACCACCCCAGCAGCAGTGAACGCCTGGCGTACAGAGGGCTTGAAATGCCAGCGCTTATTGACATAATGTTAGAGAGAGATATCTGGTAACTTACTGTTGCGCCCACCGGTCCCACCAGCCCTTGTTCACCCTGTGTGCATAGAAGAGGAAAAGAATGAGCATTGCGATGTGCGTGTCCCTTCTTGTGGCCATTTCTCCATCACCCAATGGTCACGTCACATTCCCTTCTAGGGGTGATGCCGCCCACCAGGCAGCCCACCCTGCACAGAGGGAAGGAGGAAGCAGCACGCTGTGTCTGCCAGGAGTCCCTATGTCCGACTGTGCTGACCAACAGACCACTAACAACTCGATGCCAGGTGAGCAGGTAGCGTCCTTTCCGAGCGCTCACATGCCACCAACACACACCGGGGCTTGGGGCACCTGAGCTGTCAACAACACCCCGACTCCTCCGAAAGGGAAACGCCGGCAACCCCTCTAGCTGCCCTTATGCACGCAGGGAGCTGCTCCCCCTTGGCAGGAATGGCCAGGTGCCATGGCTGACCGCTGGGATGAAGTGGCGGGGGAAGATGTGAGCTGAAGGAGACAGGTCGGGGGACAGAACAACGCTTGCCATGGGCTCTAACAGCGCAGCGAGTCATGACCCGTTGTAGCAGCCCCAACCCCCAGGGCTGGCACGGGGAATGCGCACGTGCCCTCACTGCATCCCACGGCTGGTCAATGCAGCCATGGCCTCGCAGAGGCAGAGAAACCTTCTCGAGAAGCAGCAGGCGCCTTCCTGGGGTAGCCATCCCACGCGCCCCAGGAGGTGGGCCTCCATGACGTGCCAGGTGAGCACCCAAACCAATCGAATCAGGAGCATGAGCCAGTGCGAGACCTTGTCTCCTCTTGTGGCGGCGGCGCCGACCGTCCCATCTGGGCTGATGACCACTCCAGGTTCTCCTTTTTCACCCTGCCAGCAGGAGGGACAAACAAGTCAGAGTCAAAACAGACCAAACCAAACAGCAGTTGAGCTATCTGCTGCTCTTGCCAAGGCTGCCTGCCAGAATTTCTATGAACAGAAGCCCCCCAGCACCACGCAGGGCTGAGCTGGGGCTACGCACTCACCTGACGCACTGTCCCAAGAGCAAACCGGGACTTAGAGTTATGGCTGACAAAACAGATGGGTACTTTTGTCCCTTTCCTTTGCTTCCCTGCCGTCTCTCTGGCTCCCCACCTCAGGAGACCACCGCTTACCTCCATACCACAAGCTTTGGCCTACTAAACATTACTGCTAAAGGCCGGAACGAACGAAAAACGACAGCACCGATTATTCGTAAGTTCTAGGGACACCAGGGGCTCCTGTGGTCAGCTTGTCTGACTTGTACCACACAGGCCAGAGACCTGTCCCAAAGTGATTCTTACAGCAGATCACTTAGAGCAGTGGTTTTCAAACCATGGCTCAGGATCCAGTAGTGGGTCACAGACCCTCAGGCACTGGGTCGCGGTGCCCTGTGCTGCCGCTGCCAGAAGACTGGACTGCATTGCTGAAAGATGTCATTGTTGGGTCACGGGCATAAATGACTTTTTTCAACGGGCTCCTAAGAAAAAAAGTTTGAAAACCACTGGCTTAGAAAAACAGCCCAACTGGATTCAAAAGGGGTCAGGGCTGGGGAATCCACCATGACCCCAGGGATACTGTTTTCAGTGGTTAATTGTTTTAATGGTTAAACATTTACACTTTATTTTCATTCTGAATTTGTCTAGCTTCAACTTCCAGCCCTTGGCTCGTGTTTGTTCGCTTTTAGAGTGTGAAATATATGTTCCCCACGTCTTGCTGCCCATGTAATCAAGTCACCCCTTAACCTTCCCTTTAAGTTAAATGCATTGAGCTCTCAGAGTGCATCACTCAAAGGCAGGTTTCTAGTCCTTTAATCGTTCTTGTGGTGCTTCTCTGAACCTTCTCCAGTTTATCACCATCCTTCTTGAGCCGTGGCCATCCTACCTGGATACAGGACTTGTTGCATCAGTGCCAAATATAGATTTAAATAAACTCCCTATTCCTACTCGAAAGTCCCATTTAAGCATCCCGGGATCACACAGCTCAGTCCGCGCAGCTTCCCTGGGAGCCGGAGACAAGGCCAGTGTGACCAGAGCTCTCTGACTGAGCCAAGCTGTGGCTTCTTGAGGGCAGTGTGGAAACCCCACTACTAGAGACCTTTAAAACTAGACTCAGCCGTACGCAGTAGGGAGCACTCTGCCGCAGCAGCTGGGATGGATGGAATAAGCCAGGGGCTGACTGCAGAACTTGCGTGTCTCATTTTGTTTGTTGCCCTGGCAGAGGGTGTGGCTGTTGGATTCACTAGTACAAGCTGCCGGAGGGAGAACAGCATCCCTCCTGTCACAGTATGAGGACTGCCAGCACGGTGGCCTCAGGGGCCTGAACCAATACGAATTTCCATGCATGACGGGGACTAAAGGAATCCTGCAAAGGGCTGTGTTTGGTCCTGTCGGAGTCTGCAATAACGCATCAGTGGGAGCTGCATAGAAAGCAGGAGCTTCGTAGATACAGGGAACATTACATCACCACGAATCAAAACCATCGGGGCAGGATCACACAGGGACAGACACAAGCAGACAGGCCGTCCTACCTTTGGTCCTGGAGCGCCTTGGAAACCTGGGGATCCTGGGTCGCCTTTAGGGCCCACTGGGCCCTGCAAACAGAAGCAGGGAGAAATGGCCATGAGGATGGAGGAGTGACGCAGGTCACTGGTTTATTTCCAGGACTGGGGGGTTCCCCAAAGCTGAGGCAGGCAAGACAATTCCTTCTCAGGGACTAGGAAAGCTCAAGCCTACAGAAGGTGTTCAAAGCTTCCTTCACAAGCAGCCTGAGTGCTTTGGAGGCAGGAGTTTGCACTTAATGCATTTGGCAAACTCCACATTCAGCTCCAGGTACAAGTAAGTGAACACTCTGGATGTGTGGGTATCTGGACTGGGGGTTTGGGTCAGGCTCCTAGTGGGGTCATGGACTTCTCAGCACACAGTCTGGGCAGATTTCTCCTTCCTGGGGCTCTATCAATAAAGATGTATAAAGCTACTCACCGGGAAGCCAGCATGGCCTTCTCTGCCCTGAGGAAAGAAACAAGTGACACATTTAAACTTTCTCCCTTCTGGCACTGGGTAAGTTTCAAGTTGTTGGTGTGGAAAGGGTCCTGCAGCCAAGGGAGGGCTGGCTGGGAGAATGGTAGGGGAAGCTCAGGGCTACGTACCTCAGGGCCTGGCAAACCGCCAAACACTTTCTAAAAAGGAAAAGATACATGTGAGACTGCTGATCCTCGCTTGTCTTCTGCCTGCCTGCCTGCCTGGGTAAAGCCCAGAATTGACGTAGCACCAACAGAGGGGATGACGCAAAGCCTGCTGGAGTCAACAGGAGACTTTCCATTAACCTCAGCAGGCTTTGGATTGGCCCCGTCGGTCTGTTCATTCCTCCCCTCTCCCAGCATGAAATGCCATAGCAGAACTAGAAAGGCCACAATGCTCATGTCTAAGGACCTGGTTCTTCGCCATTTACTGACACACATTCTCTCTGATGTGATTTTTATCATCTCTGTGGCACGGCCTGGAGACACACACTCTCAGTTTAGTTTCCATTTAACTCTTCCTATTCCACTCGGTTTTACAGATGGTTCTAGCCCACGTCTTTCATTTCTGTTGTCTATTCTTTTCCAGCCCAGAGCCTGCCAACTCAGTCAAACGGCCAGTGGCACACCCCTCCCATGTCACCACGTTCACGGTGTGTAGAGTTATCTCCACTTACAAGTGATTGCAACACTGGGGCCTTTATTTCTCTCCCCTCGTAACCATTGCCTGATGCTGGGCAGGGAAGGATTTCCTGGTGTGAATTTTTGGTTTCAGCACAGGCCTTGTCTAACTCCCATTTTATGTGTTTCACAGGGGTTAAAGTAAGGGGGAACGCACCAGAACGCAGTTCCGGGGCCCCCAAATTTGGGGGCCCAGAGTTCCGGGGCCCATAAAAATAGAAAATTCTGGCGGAATGCATGTTCCATCCTGCCCTGGCTGCTGGCAGGTTCTACGCCCCACCATTGTTAAACAAATTACTTATTGTGTTATGCAGTGTTTGCTAGTTTGAGACAATAATTGCTATAGACATAAATGCCATATAAAATTATAAATATTTTTATGGAGCGATAACCAATGCATGTTGTACTGAGACATGGTTGCAAATGCCTAACTGGATTGGGGCCCGCACATGCATGAAGGGGGTCCAGACAATACGGGAAGGGGGCCTGGAGATTAGGAGGGTTCCGGGGCCCGTCAAATTATACTTTAACTACTGGTGTTTCACCTCCAGCCAGCTCTGATTTCCTCTTTGCCCAAGCTCTCTCCTCCCTTCTTTCCTCCCCTAACCTTTCCTGGAGCTATCGGCTTCCCACTGTGCCCCCCCAACACAGCTAACATTCAAACAGCTCATTCTGCAAATCAGCAGCTGCTTCCTCTTGGGCCCCCATCCTGGGTGAGGGCAAATAACTCCTGGGCCCTGCCTGAAGCCATGCACCAATGTGAGGTATAGCTGGCCACAGCTGCTTGCAGGGCTGGGCCACACACTGCCTCACTGAACTCGGGGATATCTGTGTGCGGGGACGTTCGTGAGCTCAGGGCTTTCATTCGAAGTCAAGCACATGCCTCTCTACAGCCTGGCCACCAGTCACGCCCAGGGCTGCTCCTACCATAGAGGCGAACTACGTGGTTGCCTAGGGCAATGGTTTTCAACCAATGTGCCGTGGCAGAACTGTAAGTGTGCCAAGAAATTTTGTACCAAGGTAATGAAAATCTATGTAAAACAAACGTTGTTTCATCTTAAACAATATTCTATCCAACCAAACTTACAACTCATAAAATTTGTGAAAATTAATCATCAAATTAAAAGCGAGGTATCGGTCTTTCAATTCTAAAACGTGAACAGTCTAAACGCAGGTGGCCAAAGAACAAAACTGAGATGACGTATTTTTTCCCAGTGGATTTGAAACATAAATGCATTTGATCCTTCTTTAGCTTGTTGTATGCACTGTGTTGCAAACCACTCTAGTAAGACGGTAACCATAGTAAATGTGATGTTTATGAGCAATCAGTTCAGCTGAAAAAAGTGGGTGTGCCGTGGAATTGTTTGTCTCACTGAAGTGTGCTGTGTTTCTGAAAAGGTTGGGAACCACTGGCCTAGGGCACCAGGGGCCGCCAGGCTGGGCCTAGCAAGGTGGTAAATCAAAACCAGCAGTTTTGGCTGGCATCTGCTCCCTGCTCCAAAAGGTAAGTGCTGGGGGTGGGGGGTCCTCAGGAGATAGGAGGAACAGGCCTGGGTGCAGGGAGGAGGCTAGGAGGAGTGGTGGGGGGTGGGTCTGGCCCAGGCTCAGTGGCCGCCAGCACTTGTGTCTGGGAGTTGGAAGGCTCGGTGGACGGCTGGGAACTGTTTGGGGGCCAGCCAGGCCCTGGGCCGATTGGGGGTCTGGGACAGCCCGTGGCTGCCACTGTATTGGGCTTGTGGCAGACCCGTGCCCTGAATGATTTTTGGGGTCAGTGACACCCACTAACGGGGGAACCAAATTAGACTGAATTGAATTCTTGCTTTTTTCTTGCTTTCTGTCTCTTTCTGGCATTGAAAATTCATAATTTTTTTTCCTTGCATTATTTACTCCACATTTATTCATTCTTGCTAATCATTTTGATTCATTTATCTTTCAGCTTTATGTAAATAGTATTCTAATTCACTATCATTATCCTCTATTTTGATAATATGGTTGAAACAGTTGCTTACAATTTTTCGGAAAATTAACACCATGGCAGATAAAAAGAAACTATCTGGAGCTCAGTATCATAAATGGAAAGGCGAGCAGATACAAGAACAAGCAAAGCGAAAAAGTTCCTTCCTCAAGTAAAACAAGCAAACATCAACAAGAAGGCAGCTCACAACACCAAACTAACACTGAAGTTGAGAAAAGTTATTCATCGGTAGACATAGGTGCCAATGTTGAGGTAAAAAAAGATAAGGAAGCAAAAGGTAGATATGTGGAAGATAAACTTGCAAGCAAGTTACAGTACAGAGACCCAGCTACATGGCCTAGATGTGATGACTATGTACGAAAAATTCTTGTGGAACATGGACCAGAACAAGTTCGGGAATTTCAGTTCCCGAAAGATGGAAATAAAAAAAAATTCTCTGCACATCACTACAAGAGGAAACGTTCCAATGGGGAAGAAATGCATAGACGGTGGTTACAATATTCAGTGTCAAAAGATGCAGTGTTTTGCTTCTGCTGCAAGCTGTTTAGCGGTCATGCAACTGGTAGCAATCGTAAATTTTCATTTACTGAAAATGGTTCAAAGCAGGGGCTGGCAACCTTTGCCGACCCCTGTGCCGGCCCCTCCTCCTTGACCCTCAGCTGGTGCCGACAGCCCATTTATGGAAAGAAGCCACCTGGAGGGGCTCCTCTCAGCAGCGTGCCTGGGGACCCCTACCCCAGCTACCTGGAGTCACTCCTTCTGGCGGTGGCACACCCCAGAGAGGAGCCGCTCTGGGCGGCTTCTTTACATCGTATGCCAGGGGCATGGACATGGCAGGGACGTCCGCACTGCAGCTGCCCCTGAAAGAAGCCACTTGGAGTGTCCTTTGGTGGCAGGAGTGGCAATTTCTGTAGCGCCACAGAGGATGCCGAGTGCTGCTCCGAATGGGCTCGTGTGCCACTGCTGGCACGCGTGCCGGGGGTTGCCTACCCCTGGTTCAAAGGATTGGAAGAATGCGTCTTCAATTCTGTCTTCTCATGAAAAAAGCCCTGAACATTTGGAAAATTGGAAAGAACTTGAACTATGATTGAAAAAACAAAACTATTGATGAAGAAAATTTGTATTAATCAAGCAAGAAGAATAATATTGGAGCCAAATATTGGAGCATTTGGTTGCTTTAGTGAGAGTTCTCAGTTGGGAAGACCTAGCATTTCATGGGACAAATTAAAAATTATACAGTGCAGGTAATGGAAACTTCATAAAATTTATTGAATACCTAGCTGATCCAGTCATGAAGGAGCATCTGCGTAAAATAAGTGACCATGAAACTCGCATTCATTACCTTGGAAAAGCTCTGCAGAATGAGCTGATTCAACTCCTAGCAAATGCTATTAAAGAGAAGATCTTAGAAGCTGCCCATTCTGCAAAATACTTCTTTATAATCCTAGACCAGAGGTGTCAAACTCATTCAGTGTTGAGGGCCACATTGGAAGTCAGGACACCTGCCAGGGGCCGAAGTGTGTCCAGGTAGACTTCCTGATCCGTTACCGGCACAGTAAAATGTGGGGTTCCTGACCTCTTCCCCTGCTGTGCTTGGGGCAGTGTGGACTCCCCTTTCCCTCCCCAAACCCATAGGTCCTCTGACACCTTCCCTTTACCCTGCCCTGAATGCTCCCCTTTCCTGTGCTGCCCGTTCCCTTCCCTGCATGGGGTTCCATTCTGGTCCCCACCCACTGTTCCTGTGCCAGTTCCCGAACCCCTTCCCCAGCCCCCCTGCCCCATGGAGCCGGCTCCCTAGCCCCCTCTCCCCCACTTACCTGGCTCACAGGGGCTTAATCTAGCCCCTGGAGTCAGTTCTCCGGCCAGGCCATTCCCTGCCCTGGGCCACTGCCTGAGTATGTGCAGGGTGGCAGATTTTAAAAGGCCCTGGTCAGCTCTCAACAAAATTCCTGCCCAGCTAAGCGCCCAGCTGGGGGACCCCGCCCCCCCAACCCCGCTGAAAAACCCCCCTGCTCACAGCCGCCAAATCTGCAAGCTGTTGGTAAAAGTGCCTGCACTTTTTACTTTTTGCCACCAGAGGACAAGTCTCCAATGTATTTCTGTAGTGGAGGGTCGCCCTCTGCTGACAAAAAGTAAAATTGCAGTTTTAGCGGGGGAGAGCTGTGCAGGGCTCTGCGGGCCGGATAAGAGCTCTTGGTGGGTCAGATCTGGCCCGCAGGCCGTAAGTTTGACACCCCTGTTCTAGACTGTACACCAGATGTGAGTCATATCAAGCAAATGACAATGATCATTCACTTTGTAGATGTGTTAAAATCTTCAGTTGAGGAAAATGCTGAAGTGATCATAAAAGAACATTTTTGGGGGTTGAAGGAGACAACCGATGCTTTCATGACTGAATGTATTCTACAAGAGCTTGAAGAAATGTCATTATCCACAGAGAACTTACATGGCCAAGGCTATGATAATGGGGGTAATATGAAGCGTAAAGACAATGGTGTACAAAAGAGAATCATGGAAATGAATTCTCGGGTGTTTTTTGTTCCTTGCAGTACGCATTCCCTGAATTTGGTTGTCAATGATGCCACCAGATGTTGCTTGGAGACAAATAGATTCTTTGATCTGGTGCAATGCATATATATGTTTTTTTTCAAGTCCAACACGTTGTTGGAAGTTCTTCGTGCTCATGTGCGTTCTCTAACTCTGAAACCACTGAGTCAACAAGATGAGAGAGTCGAATTGGTGCCTTGAAGCCTCTTTGGTATGAGGTTGGAAATATCTATGAAGATACTACCCTAACAGGATCATCTGGCAATACAGCACATGCAGATGCAAAAGCTCTTGCAAATGGCCTTTGCAAGTTCAAATTTGTAGTTTCACTCATTTTGTGGTATAATATCTTGTTTGATATTAACCTTACCAGTAAGTAACTTCAGGCAAAGGACTTTGACATCTATTCTGCTGTACAACTCCTGCAACAGACCAAGAAGTTTCTGGAGGAATGCAGGAGAGATGAAGGGTTTGAAAAGACACTAGCAGATGCTTGTGAGCATGTTGAGGAATTTGAACTACCAACGAACTTTGAACCAGAACCAGCACGTACTGGGAGAAAGAAGTAACAGTTCACATATGAGGCAAAAGATGAATCAGTTCAGGATCTAAAATAAAAATTCAAAGTAAACTTGTACTTTTCTGTCTTAAACTGCAATCCAGTCAGTTAAAGAACAATTTGAGCAGATACAGCAGCTTGATTCAATATTTGGTTTCCTTAATGATGTGCACAGTTTGCAAAATAAGACTTCAAAACAGATATTAGATGAAGCTAGCATGAAGCTAGAGTAGGCATTACAACATGGAAATTCAAAAGATATTGATACAGTAGATTTGTGCAGTGAACTGAAGGCTATTTCACGATGACTTCCAAGACGTCTTACACCTCAAGATGTACTGAAGTTTATTTGTGAACACAGACAGCTTTCCCAGTGTCTTCATTGCTCTTTGAATTCTCTTGACTCTTCCAGTTTCTGTTGCTAGTGGGGAGCGTAGCTTTTCAAAGTTAAAATTGATAAAGACATACCTTCGTTCTTCCATGCTGCACAAGAGGTTTGTTGGACTGTCCACCCTCTCGACAGAACATGAAATAGCTTCAAAACTTTGTCTCAAGCAACTTATTGTTCAATTTGCGAGAGTAAAAGCACGAAAAGCAAAGTTCTAAATGTTTACATAAATCAATGGCCCAGTGCAAAAGGATTGCAACCCCAAAACAGACAACATTCAGCATCGAGGAATAAAGATTTTCATAGCTTCCCAAAAATCACTTCCTTTGGAAGGAAGACAGCTGCAACTTGAAATGCAACTGTTTTATAGTGCTGACCAGAAACACTGTGTACTACTTAAAATGGTTAAAACTTTGACGTGTCAGTGATCGGGTGGTTTACCCTATTCCGTATATTTGTGTTAGGATTAATGAAAAGTTAAAAGAAAAAAATCTCTTTTTATTTTTACATTGTTCATTTAGAATATCAAGTAAATAAGGGTAAAAGTTCATTCTAGACTTATATTTCCCTATATTGAAATCACAGTTCGCCTAGGGCACCAAAAACCTTGGGCTGGCCCTGGTCATGCCCCTGTGACATGCCCTCAGACGCAGCCTTCACCAAGTGGCATGAGCCCACAGTAATTCACCAGTGCCAGGAGGGACCGAAGCCTAGGGGAACTGGCACACAGCAGCTGGGCGTAACTCCTGTGAGGGTGTGGGGAGAGAGGGAACAGGCTGGGCAAAGGGGCCCACAGATGGGAGAGTGGTCTGTCAGGGATGCCTGTCCTCACCTTGTCGCTCAGTGCATCGATGACCTGCCCTGGAGGTCCAGGAGGCCCAGGGGGGCCTGGGGAGCCCATTCCATCTTGGCCTCGTTCACCCTGAGAAAGAAAAGTTAGTGCAGGTTTCCTTCCTACTGCTCCCCACTTCAGCCCAGACCATGCCCCACTCCTTGATCCCATGGGGTTGGGCTCCTAGGCCTGGGCTTCACTCCCGTCCCCCCTGCAGGGCCAGCCCCCTCACTCCCCCCAAAAAGAACAGCCGTGTGTCCTCAACACCCAGTGCAATACTCACCTTGGTCCCCCGGCTGCCCTTGTCGCCCTTGGGTCCCTGCAAGAAGTAGTGAGGAAGAGTCATCCCTTGCCTACACAGACAGCACCCCGGAGAGAGGAACACACAACACACATCGCCTCTGTGCTAAGGGGCCTCTTAATTCACAATCCAGGCTTCCAGTCACAAGCCAAAGGGCAGGCTCTGGTATGGACGAGCACTTAAGGGGCAAATTAGGCCTCCTTTGGCCCTTGAGGGAGCAGCAAACAACTGTGGACAGGAAGAGCTGGTCTGGAGGCAGCAGAGAGAAATAACAGGATCCTGGTGTGATGCTATCTGGATTTAGGGGACCATTTATGATACTATTTCATAATTGCAATAATTCATATGAGATAGGCCATGTTTGGTGTCATGAGAAAGGTTATGATCAGCTAGGAATTATTATATGATTTATGTGTTGTTGTCATATCTGTAGTAAAAGTTATGAATCTATTTGTTATATCTGTTTTTCAACTTATTTGATTCTGGGAAACTCCCCAGACTGGATGTCTACAGCCATTGTCTCCTTGATGGCCCATTAAGGGAAGCACAGGTACAATAGGCCTAGGGAGAAACCTCCTCGGTGAGTCACCCAGACTGACCATGTGACTCAATTCCATTTTGATTTGCAAAAACTCCAAAAAGCATGGGAAAGGCCAGAGGTGATAAAAGGCAGCAGCACCAACTCCATTTTGTCTTCAGTCTCCAGCCAACATCCATCTCTAGAAATATTCATCTGCGACTGGACAAAGGACTGAGGCCCACCCAGGTGTTGAGTGTCTTCCAAAGGAACTGAACAACCTGTAAACTCCAAATTCTTCCAAGGACTTTCTTTGCAAGGACGCTTAATCATTTGTATGTATGTGATTCACTTTGACCCTTTAACATCTCTCATATTTTGCTTCTTTTTCTTTTTATATTAAACTTTTAGTTTTCGTTATTAAAGGATTGGCCGGCAGTGTGGTATTCTGGGTAAGGTCCAAACCTATATTGTCCTGTGTAATGTGGCTGGCCCGCTGGGATCAGAAGAACCTATCTCTTTAAGAGACCCAGTGACTAGGTGAGAGTTAGAGGAGCTGAACTGTAACAAAGGGGGCTGTTTCTATTTTGTTATGCTTCGTATTAACTGGTGTGTTAAATCAGCCTTCTTTCCTAGTTGTTCAGTGTATGGCGTTATTGTTTCTGGAATATGGAAGGAGTGGAGACTCAAGAAGCTTGGCTTGTTTAGCTTAACCAAAAGAAGGCTGAGGGGGGATATGATTGCTCTCTATAAATACATCAGAGGGATTAACATCAGGGAGGGAGAGGAATTATTTGAGTACAGCACCAATGTGGACACCAGAACAAATGGTTATAAACTGTCCATCAAGAAATTTAAGCTTGAAATTAGACGCAGGTTTCTAACCATTAGAGGTGTAAAGTTCTGGAATAACCTTCCAAGGGGAGTTGTGGGGGCAAAAACCATAACTGCTTTCAAATCTGAGCTTGATAAATTTATGGAGGGGATGGTACGATTACCCTATTTTGGAAATTGACTGATATTTGGCTACGTGTGGTGGATTTACAAGTGGCCTAAGAGGGGAGAGTACGTGGGGTGGGTTCTGAGTTATTACAGAGAATTGTTTCTTGGATAACTGGCTGTTGAGACTTGCCCACGTGCTCAGGGTTTAACTGATCGCCATATTTGGGGTCGGGAAGGAATTTCCCCCCAGGGCTGATTGGCCTGGGCTCTGGGGGTTTTTCGCCTTCCTCTGTAGCACAGGGCATGGTTCACCTACTGGTGAATTCTCTGTATCTTAAGTCCTTAAATCATGATTTAAGGAGGTAAATAACTCAGTCATAGGTTGGTGGCCTATTGCAGGAGTGGGTGGGGGAGGTCTTGAGGCCTGCATTTTGCAGGAGGTCAGACTAGATGATCATACTGGTCCCTTCTGACCTTAAAGTCTATGAGAAGCATGGTGTGTACCTGACTGGGAGTCTGGTTTAAGTACCACCCATCAGTGTTTGGAGAGTTTGGCTCTCATTTTTACAGCTTGCCCTGACTTTTGCATATTCAGGTGGTTGTCCCAGGAGGCCTGGTCACACCTGGGGTGTTGACTATAGCTACCAAGGTTTCCCCTTAGTGACTAGAGTCTGAAAGGGCCACCCTGATGGGAAGATGCCACTGCACAGGTGAATCAAATACAAGTGCCATGCATGGGAGTAACCAAATGGGAGTGAAATAGTCCTTGGTGCCAGTGATAGTTGCATCTCCGCTGATGAGAACGCACCTACATCTTGGCATGTCCTGTTCTGTCCCCAGGAGAACAGCTGATGCCTCCCCATGTTCTGCTAGTGGAGTTTGGACAGAGGGGTGGGGCAGCACAGGGCACCAAAAGGAAGAGCAACCCTGGCCGAATATCTGAGCTGAATGGGATCCTCTGGAGAGCTGAGCACTCAGTCCGTAAGTGGGGGCATCTGGGGAGTGGGCATTGACAGCGTGTGGAAGAGATGTGAACAGCGCAGGGTTGGGAAGTGATGGGCCAGGAAAGCAGTGATTCTCCACCTTTTGCAAGTCATGACACAGTTAGTGGCATATTGCGACCCTACAGGACACACAAGCCCACCCCCCAGACCAAATCCAGCCATCTCCCAGGCTCTCCGCAACACACTTATTGCTGCGTGGCAACATAGTAATGTGTCCCAACACAGTGGTTGAGAACCACTGGCTTAGCTAATGAAGAGAGGCTTGGATACTGTTTTAGCTGTCTGCAGGTAGGTTTTCAGTGACCCCACAGTTGCTGCAGGGGAACCGCACATCTGCATGTGTCACTTAAACTCTAAGTACAAGTGAGGACAACCCAGGCCCCGCTGTCTGAAGAGAGCTCTATCAGAAATCACCCCACTGCAAACAATCCATCTGGACAGGAGGTCCATGAATAACAGAGACTGTAGAGTCTGCAAACAGTAGCTAGGGCAGGGCAGTAACTAGCACGCGGAAATCCCGACACTCACCTGAGGTCCTGGGAAACCTTCGAGCCCTGGGCGCCCATCCACACCCGGACTACCATGGTCTCCCTGGAACACAGAGAATCACAGTGTATTGAGACTTTTCCTTTGGGCATGCAGTGAGAGTGGTTTCGCTGTCACCTGGCTGGAGGGAGGTACTAAATGCTCATAGTTCAAACTGCTCGGCCCTGACAAGGTGTCATCAGGCAGTTTCTATGTATTTCAGGACTTGACCTTCAGAACCCGCAAAACAGAAGCCCCAAGCACAGTGTGTGGGCACTGAAACATGGTACTGCCCAAACGGTCTAGTTGGCTCCTGCCCTACTCGAGGATCGGGTAGGACCAGGAGTGGACGCATACAAAGGGGCAGAAGATTTTCTGAAGCTGTCTGAAGTGATCCTACCTTTTGTCCTGGCAAACCAGGCAGCCCAGGGCTGCCACTGTCCCCCTGCAAGGCAAAGGACAGTGGATCAATGAAAGCTCCCCTGTGAGCAGTGTGGAAATGTACCTTGCTGCAGGTGCACAGAACACCCCAAGGATCAGGCATATGAGGGGCCAACAGCCACAATCCACGTGTGTCCATGCCACAGCTCACCATCACTGCCTTCAGGGCTGTCCCGAGGGAGGGGCAAGGCTCAGTGCCAATCGACTGGGGGTGTGGGGGATCCGCACTTCTGCCCCTCCCATTGCCGCCAAAGGCAGCGGGGAGCAGTGAGGCAGTGGGGGTGTGGAGTGGGGCAGTGCAGGGCCCACAGAACCAAGGGGTGATCACCCCACTTCCCCTCTGGGAGGATGGCCCTGACTGCCCTTCCTTCCAAGAGGCAGATTTCTCAAGGCATGAAGGGCAATCAGATGCCTAAATCCTAATGACTCAGCAGGAGCCAAGCCCCTCCCTGCCGTGTGCCAGAGGGAACCTCCCCGTGACTTCCAGAGCACTCCTGGGGATGGGGCGGGGCTTTTCCCCAAAGATACACAGCTCTTCGCTGGGAGGGCGGGAGTCTCAGCGTGAAGTACCCTGATCTGAGGCAGAAGAATAATGAGAATCCAGGAAAAGTGCAGAGGGGATGTCCTAGCTCCAGTAAATTCAGTGGCAAAACTCCCTTTGCTCCAGCAGGGCCAGGATTTGTCCCCAGGTGTCTCCCTTGCAGAGTGTCAGACAGGGGGGCAGTTCTCGGCTGGATAAAGCGTAGCGATACACCACTCTGGGTAACAGGCACGAACCAGTCAGTGCTCAGAATGGATCACACACAAGGCAGCCAGAATGGCTGCACCGATAGGCTATGGCTCAGGTTTTTTGAGACAGCAGCAGGATATTCTAACTCACTCCTGCTATTCTCTCCGTCCCTCCTGCACTGCTCGCAGGGCATTCCAGTGTGAGGTGTTCCATGCACACGACACAAGAGGACATTACCTTCTGTCACACATGTGACTGGAGAGCTCGGGTGGGCAGGCGAGGAGAGACAAGTCCCCACGCTGCATAGGATGGGGAGCCCACCCAGAAAAGTGCTCCCAGGAGACAGGAGTTAGATCGGCCACAGCGACTGGCCCCTTTACCAGAGGACACATCTCACTGTACTGGTTTGTTGTGGCTAAGAACCCAAGTCCTCCTGGGGCAGACAGGTACAAAAAGATTCACAATGGCTTCTCACCTTGAGTCCAGGGACTCCTGGTGGCCCCTGTATGAACAGTGAAGAAACATAAGACGATATAAGGTGAAGGAGCTGAATAAGTGTTGGAACTTTGGAAAGCCCCCTGAACCACTGGCTACTTAGGGGTTTCTTAATGTCACTGGAGAACAAGGAGAGACCCGAGGATCATATGTTGTCCCCGGGAGCGCCACCACTCGCTCCCAGCCAGCCAGCCAGCCAGTGGACGGCTCTTCCCAGCATCCCCTCCCCTGCTCTGTGACCACCCGCCCCATTTGCCCACTGCATGACGAGAGTCCACAGGGCCAACCAATAACGTGGCAGCTATGGACAAGGTCCCCGGCTGCAGAGCTGGCTGGCCTGGCTTTCCCTCCAGCTGCTGACTGGCGGCTGCCAATGCTAAAGCAGTGCCTGGAGCTGCCACAAGTGCCCCACACAGCAATGCAGACTGGGTTAAATCCTGAATTGCTGCAGACTTGGGGCTGGATCCCACAAGCTGGCCCACAGGGGGTCGGTGCGGGCACCATCTGGCAAGCTGGCTTGCAGTGGCCATGCCCCAGGGTTGACAGTTACAGGGTAGAGTGATAGACATGGGGGCGCAATTCCTTGCTTGGCACCTTGTGCAATGCCTGTTTCCTGGGCAGAGTGGAGGAGTGCTCGGGAAAGGAGAGCTAGAGTTAAGCGAAGGCCCTGGGGACCTACCTGCGGCCCTTCAGGTCCGCGTTCTCCAGGAGCAGCAGAAGGGAACGGCATCCCTGAACCTTCCATGTCGCCCTGAGGTGACAAACAGCTAGTGAGATACACAGCCCCCTCTGCCTGGCACGGGAGCCAGGCTGCTCTGCGGGGCAGAAACTGCACCAAGCCAACAGCAAAGAAGGCAGCTGTGTTAACCGGGTGCTGAGTAGCATCACCAGAGTGTGTGGCCAGCGTGCTCCCCACAGGACGCCTCGGGCTCAGACCTTCCAGAGCATACAGGCAACGTGAGTGGGGCACCCCAAGAGCACCCGGTAACACGTTCTCTGTGGGATGCCCACTACTTGATGGCTGGGAGGAAGAGCAAGGATTTTAAGGTGCTTTGCAGACATGGCTGGTACTTACAAATCCGACCTCATAGCCTGGCCCGGGAGGTCCGGCAGGGCCTGGGGGACCCGGTAGTCCTCGTGGTCCCATAGGTCCAGGGAGGCCTGCCAGGCCGGTTTCTCCTGGGGCTCCAGTCAGCCCCATCTCACCCTTACTGCCCTGCAAATGGGAACAAAAGGAAGCCGGTCACGCTGCCTGGGACAGCCCCAGCTCTAGGCAGGTAGCTCCCGGGGAACATGTGGATGTGTGGGAGGGCAATGGGATCTAATAGCCAGAGCTCATGGGAGTGGCATCCCTCTCCCCCGCCAAAAGCACAGCACAAGCCAAATCTGAGCAGTGAATCAGACTAACAAAATAAGCGACTCAAAGCTACAAAAGCCTGAGAACTGTGTTAGTTACCAGGACTTCCCAGCTGGGCCTACGTGGGCAGGTTTGATCAGAAACATGGGCACATTCCTGGTCAACGCGCCAGACATAATGGCAGGTTCTGGGCTCTCATTGCTCTATTGAGGCTCCGCTCCCCCTCATCTGCAGCAGCCCATCTCCTCTCCTGAGCAGAAACTGCTGGTCCCTCCTCTGGATCTCAAGACCAGGAAACATGCCCAGGGGAGGGGCAGCTGGTGTGAAACTATCAACCTAATTTTTCCTTAGGAAATGCTATTCAGAAGCCTGGAAAGCCAATGAGCTGAACCAACATGCCTTTCTAAACACATACAAGGAAGCAAGGGGCCAGCTAGCATCTCTATGCAGGTTACATGCATCTCTATTTTTAAAAAACAAGAAACCGCACTGCGTCTCCTCTGCACGTCCTGGGAGCTCAGAGCCAATGTCCCTTCCTTGCTGCCCATTCCAGAGCGGCCGAACGCTGAAGTTTGTGTGTGACATTTCTCTGTCTTTGCTTCTCTCACACAGATGCTGAGCAATACACAATTAAAAGACCCCCCACATGGAGTGATGTTCAACAGGAATTGTGAACTACATTACACACCCCTTACTAACTACTGGGACAATGATAATGAAAACACCAGCATCTCAAATGCTTTCCTGTTTGAACAAAACAAAATGCCTTTATAAGCGCCTAGACTCCACACACTCGAGAGACGTGCCATTAACTCACACATGCAATTATCCTTGGGGACGGATGCTTCTGTCTTGCTTCGCCTCAGTCTTATCTGAGTTGCGCTATGTTGGCAGCAGACTTTTTTAAGCACAGCAGCTCTTTGTTATTCGGGAACACGTGGCATTTTCACTTATCTCATGGGAAAAGAATTCTAAACAAAGTGTAATTCCATAAGCGATATCACGTGTGCCCTCACCCCTGTTGTGAGGAACATGTCCAAACCTTGCAGAGCTGTGCAAAATTTGGATGCTCAAATGTTGGCAACAGCCTCCTGCAAACACCAGCGGAGAGAACGTGGCTTTGCCTTTGATAATCTGACATGCAGATACATACGGGGTAATTGGATGGAGGCTACTTTCCTCACTAGGATGAGCTTATTTTTGAGTGCTCAGAGATGCATGCAGCTGTCTACACCATGCCACTTGCATGCATGCACAGGGCCTTTACCTCAATGCTGGCCTCTCCCACAGGTGGGTAGTAAGAAAGCAGCTCTAGCAGGTAAGAAGGGAGAGGAGGCAGTTTGCTCTGATTAGATGGGGAAAAAAGTGAGTGGAGACGGAAGAGTGACAAGAGAAAAGAAATCACTTCCTAAAGATAGCAGGTGTCACACTCCACGGGGGCGCAAAAGATAGGTGTTGCTGGGAAATGGGCTCCTGGCTTCTTAGTATCTTCTGCTACATCCGCCCCAGACTCCACATGAGAACCAGTGGGGAGCTAAAATCCAAGTGCTGGTTCCAGGTGCTGGTTCCTGCCCTATCTGGCGTTAATCAGTCTGACAACTTCATGTCCTGATGTCACTCTGCGCCAGTTTTGATATAATGGAGCCACATGATCGAGCAACACACCTTGTCCTCTCTGTGCCCAGGAGAGCTACGGCCCTGATTCTAGCAAGCACTTAGGCCACAAGTGTTGGGCTGGTTTTGTGGTTGATGGCCACACAGAGGGAGAATGTCCCCTTCCAGGCCATATACAGCCCTCCCTTAGCCAAGGGCCTGAGATGGGACGGGAACAGGCATCACATCAGTTATAGGTGTGCTAAGGAGGGTGTGACAGAAGAAAGAGGCGTTACAGAACAGAACGTGGCACCAGCAGTGGGCTGAGGACAACATGAGGAGACTAGCCACGGGTAAAGGGCCAAAACGGCAAGTACCAACAGCGTACACTGTCTTCACATTCCCCTCTGCACTGCCGTCAACTGGGGAAATACTGCTTCAGGAATAGGAATTGTTGTAAGTTAACTGGTCAGCACCCCCTTTCCGACGTGGATCAACCCTTGCATTTGACTCTGGATTTCTATTTCTAACGGGGCACCCTGGCCACTATTCAAACTCCACATGGCGGAACCCCACCACCAGGTTTGCACTACAACCATTCCCAATGTTTTTACATTAGACTGAGTTCGTTCTGTGTGGAGCATTCATCAAAACCCAACCAGCCCACCCACCAGCCAAACACCCCCCCGCATAAGCTTTCCTGAGCCTGAAAACAAAAGCTTTGTTTTCTTGGTGGCTCTAGGACATGGCAGTCTCTGAACAAAATAAGATCAAGAATGAAGGTGTCACAATTTAAACAGAGACCCAACAGCTTGATGGAGAAACCATAAGGGAAATGGTTTTTGCAATATACATTATTTTTTTAAGAGCTTAGATAACATTAAGGTCCTGCTGCAGTTGAAAGCACAAATGTCTGAGGAGTTGCTGTCAAAAGGATGTCTTGAGGGTAGTACGGGCAAGGCGTGGAATTTCGCTCACAAGAGGAGAGAGTAAGTTACATACAAGTGAGCTTTTGTAGGATTAGGACCTTATCCCACAGCGTGACTCTGCATTGAACATGCTGTGTATTAGTTACGGAAACATCTCCACTAGCCACACGGTCAGCTGGGGCAAGAGACAAACCGTGACTATACTTGTGGGACAGGGAGAGGGCTGGGAGACAGCACTGCCCCCCTGACTATTTCCCCGAGATCTCCTGGCCAGTGTCTAACATATGTGGCTGCCTCGGGCCTCTGCAGCCATGGATGGAACAGTTCTTTGCCATCATGTGTCAGGGTCTCCTCTTCACAGGTGGGGAAGGCGAAGCACAGCTTGTTTCCTGATCAAGGTCACCAATCAATTCAGTGCCAGAGCTGCAATAGTACCCTGACACCACACGGGCCAGCATCACTCGAGAGACATGCAAACAGCACCTCACAATGTCCCCATCCCTTCCTGTCTTGGCTGGGTGCCTGAGTGGGAAGGTGCAGCCTGGCACTCACGGGGCGGAATTGAAACGAGAGTGGATCTAGCCCAGTTGGAATCCAGGGGCTACACTACCAGAGGCTAGTACAATCTCAGAGCTAGTCAACAATTCTGGTAGGGGTGGGTTACTGTACCTTGGGTCCAGGAGCTCCAGGAAGGCCTAGATCGCCGGGGTCCCCCTGGGAACAAAAGCAGAAGGAAGAATGAATCGTCAGAGTGACAGTGCCACAGGCCAGGCAGGAGGCACAGGGCAGTTCTTGTTCAAGAGAATTCTTAGGCATCCTTTCTGGACCCACAGGAGCTCTGGATCCATTGTTACTTCCCCTGGCATTCACAACAAGTCTGGGTATGTCTTGCCAACAGAGCTACCACAGCTCCACACAAGAACCGATCCCTAGGGTCTGGGCCCCTCTCAGAAATCTGCAATCGTTTCAGTGAACGCAGGTCTCACCTTGACCTCTGGGGGCACTGTCTCCACATCACCCTGGAGGCGTGTGAGACGCAGAAACGATCCTGCAGGTCACGTGGCTAGTGCCCCCAGACTCTCACCAGGCCAGTGAAGATTGGCCTTACACCGACCCCACACAGCGGCTCCTGGAGAGATCTCTACACAGCTGACAGGTGGGAGCCAGACCCAGCCAGGACTGCACGCTGGGGCACCCTGCTCAGAAACGGCAGTCTGAGGCAAAGCAGCGTGGCAGCCTCAAGACAGCACTCTGTAGGCAAGGATGGGGAGTCTTAGGTTTCTGGCCGCCTGCATGTGGACCAATGTCAGCCAGTCAGCAACTTAGCCCCTGCCTGCCATCAGCTGTGGGCCTGCTGGGCACGGAAAGGCTCAGCTTAATGGGGGCATATGAGTCGAGCGAGGGCTGCTTTATTTTTGACCCCAATAACCGCTGGCTGCCGTGCCTCCTGTCCTGCCCCTCTATCTGTTACTTCCACTTGCTCAGCACACCACCCGCTCCATGCAGGCTCCCTACAGCACTTCGCCACCGATGCCCGATTTGGCCCAGCTTGCTCTTGATCCGGGACTTTTTCTGTGGCTGCATTCTGTGTTATCCTAGAGCCTAGAAGCACCAGGCACGACCCTGGGGCCCCTGTGCTGAACACTTCTATGACTCTAGGCAGGGCTCAGGGCAGGACAGAGCTACCACAAAGCTCTCGCCTGCCCCTGGCCAGCATGTTACTGTGAGGACTCTGTGGTTCTACCCTGGCCACGTGAAAAGGGACCACGTACCCGTTCTCCACGAAGCCCAGGCTGGCCAGTTGACCCATCTTTTCCTGGAGGACCAGGAGGACCCTGCAAATCAAGAGAATTTTAAGCTCAGTTTGAGGAAAGATTGAAGAACTGTCATTTTCATTCTGGGTTGTTGCATTAACCCTTTATGTGTCAGAAGAAAACGCCCTCCTGCCCTCAGGGATACATGATGCACACTGATGTTCATAACCAGGGCTTGCTTCCACTTTCAATGATCCTCACTGGACACTGAGCCTCTTGCGAACCACAACCCAGCCCGTGTCATTACAGAAAGTGTCATCAGCAAGTTTGCAGATGAAATTAAGATCAGGGAGTGGTAAATACCCTGGAAAGTAGGGACAGAATACAGAGTGACCTAGACAAATTGGACAACTGGGCCAAAAATAATCTGATGAGATTCAATAAGGACAAGTGCAGAGTCCTGCACTTAGGATGGAAGAATCCCATGCATTGCTACAGGCTGGGGACTGTCTGGCTAAGCAGTAGTTCTGCAAAGAAGGATCTGGGGGCTACAGGGGTCAAGAATCTGGTTATGAGTCAATAGGGTGCCCTTATTGTCAAGAAGGCTAATGGCATACTGGGCTGCATTAGTAGGAGCACACCAGCAGACCCAGGGAAGAGATTATTCCCCTTTATTTGGCACTGATGAGTTCATATTTGGAGTACTGAGTCCAGTTTTGACCTCTCCCCACTACAGAAGGGATGTGGACAAACTGGAGAGAGTCCAGCAGAGGCCAACAAAAACGATGAGGGAGCTGGAACACATGACTTATGAGGAGAGGTGGAAGGAACTAGGTTTGTTTAGCCTGCAGAAGAGAAAAAGGGGGGATGTGATGGCAGCCTTTAACTACCTGAAAGGGAACTCCAGGGAAGATGGAGCTAAGCTGTTCTCAGTGGTGGCAGATGACAGAACTAGGAGCAATGGTCTCAAGCTGCAGTGGAGAAGGTCTAGGTTGGATATTGGGAATAGTTTTTCCCGTAGCAAGGTGGTGAAGCACTGGAATAGGTTATCTGGGGAGGTGGTGGAATCTCCATCCTTAGAGGTTTGTAAGGCCCAGCTTGACAAAGCCCTGGCTGGATAGTTTTGTTGGGGTTGGTCCTGCTGTGAGCAGGGGGCTGGACTAGATACCTTCTCAGGTCTCTTACCTAATCTTCTATGATTCTATCATTACGTACACTTTACTACTCGACAGGCACGCCCTAGCCTGTGATGGGTCACTCACTCCTAGAGTTGACATATTTCCACTGGTATTTCCATCCACTCCCTTTCCTCCCTTCCTCTGACCACCTACACCAGGTTGCCAGCCAGAAGAAGTGCCTGCCCGTAGCTGCTGTGCAAACACACTAGGCGTCACTCCACATTGAATCCCGATGAGAAGCTGTGCCCCCTCTGCAGCCCTACAGCATCGCCAGACACAGCAAGACCTAGATGGCTTGTTCTGGCCCTGGCACTCCAATGGGAAGTGCTGGGCAACTGCACAGAATTAGGCCTTTAATAGCGGCAGGCACCAGGATCAGCCTTGGAGTACATTGTCATTCCCCACCACCTCCACACTTACTGGTGTCCCTTGGGGGCCAGGGATGCCATCTCTGCCTGGCAGGCCGGGGAGGCCAGGTGGTCCTGGAAGCTCAGTGCTGTTCATTCCAAATCTTCCCGGCTGTCCTGGCAGGCCAGGCACACCAGGAGGCCCGGGAGGCCCTGGTGGGCCAGGGGGCCCCTGAAAAACAATAGATACTATTTGGCTGCATGTGGATACACAACGAGCCCTGACACATTCTCATGTGCCTGCCCCGCTGTCTCCAGACACTGGCTGGGCTGGCAGCCATACTCACCCGGAAGCTATCCAGATCACCTCCAAACCCAGAGCCTTCCATGTCGATGAACGTCTGGAAGAGAAGCACATGGGCACACATGGGACTCCCTTGTTTCCATGGCACCAGGCAGGCCAGGTGCAGGGGAGGTGGTACACATGGCTGGCAGGGACTCAGCCCGGGTTCTGCAGTACTGTGGAGCAAAAGGCTCAATGGCCTGGACCTCCACCCAGCCAGTCCCCTGAACTAGCAGAGAGCACCTCTGTGAAGGTGCAAAGAGTCAGAGTGAGTGTGAGGAAGAAGAGCTCCTTGTTCACAATAGTAACAGAAAGCAATGAGGGCTGACTACAGATGAAGACAAGCTCTAGAGGCAGAGACCCGGCACAAGGCTTGGGTGCTGGCTATGCCCCGCTCACAGTAAGGTCTGAGTGGGCTGAGGTGCCCAAGTCTTTGGTCTGGCCTCTGCACAGTGGCCATTTCCCCCATAAAGAAGGTATTCATCCCTGAGTCCTGCTGCAGCTTGTGTCTAGGGGACCCAGCCTGCTTTCTCATGCAGTGTCAAGAGCTGGGCAGGAACCAGAATTCCTATTCTGGGGAAATTCCAGAATTTCCGCTTTCTTTCTGTTCCAAACCAGAATGAAGAACTGACCCTTGCAAATCTCTCATGCAGCACCATTCACAAAGTTCAGTTAGAACAAGCAGAATGACATTTAATCAACATCTTTCAATTCTACTTTATTGACTCAACATTTTTGCTAGGGCATATAAATCATTTGTAATGTATTATAAACCTGAAATGTTTTGTCTGTTATATCATGACATGATCTAATATGACTTGACATGACAACAGTCAAAACCTCTAGACTGTTACCTTATAAATGACAATGCAATAGACTTTTATTTGATAGGTTTCTTTTGTTTTATAAATTGGCCATTTGTTTTAGAACCAGGGCCATTTCAACTGGTAATTATGGGTTCGATAATGGACACTTTGTTTACTCAAATCTTATTGTAACTGGTCTTTTGTAACGGGCCATTTCCTGCTTAAATGGTATAATAAAAAACCAAAATAAATGTAAAGTGATAGAATTTCCTATGGCAATTGGTATGGCAAATAATATAAAAAGAAAATTGAAAAGAAAATAAATGACAGGTCATATTAGACGGTGATATGACAGAACAGTCTAACTATCTGGATTATCTAATAGTGAAACAAAACATTTTCACCTCACTGAAACAAACTCAATTTTTCACTGAAAATTGATGGAACTAGTAAGCTCCCGTGGAAGGTTTTGGTTTTGCGTTGGGATGGGTGTTTTCCAACAATAAGGCGCTGCGGAGGGAGATCCCTGGCCAGCTCTACCTGTGGCCACAAACTTTAAGAACCAAGATCACCCTTCAGATTGCCGAGTGGAGCTGCTTGGTCATGCTAACTTGGCAGCGAGTGCCAGCTTTTGAGTACCGTGGCAGAAGCCAGGCTCTCTGTGTGCCCCAAAACTGTGGGCTAGCCCGTGTCAGTCGCAGGTCCCCTGGAACGTACCAGCTTGTCCTGTTTGGAAGAGAGGCCCGGTGCCCCAGGAGGTCCAGGTGGTCCAGGGGGCCCTCTTGCACCGGCTCCAGGCTCCCCCTAAGCACACAGAAGAGATGACAGAGCTTGTAACACAAGCTCTATGTTACTCCACATGTTAGCTGAACAAAGCAGGACAGTTCCACAGATGCCAAGACTGGGGCCAGTTAGACCCTACGCAGCCCGTGCCAGGCATGAACTCACCTTCTCCCCCTTGAGGCCAGGCTCTCCGGGAGTTCCAGGGAATCCCTGGGGCCCAGTGTCACCCTGCAAAGGGAACCAGCAAGATCAGTGGGAAGCCAGAGCCAAGGGCAGTTCTATGGCACGAGACGCAGGATCAGAGCAATGAGAGCTGCAAGGGACTCTGAGAAGCCGTTGAGCCTGGACTCGGCAGGGAACCTAGCCCTTCCCCGGCAAGGTTTGTCTAACCTGCGTATACAAACTTCCAGTGACGTCCATTCCACAACCCTCTTGGAAGGCTGGTCTGGAGCTACACTACCTGAGAGCTGGGAAACTTTTTCTAATAGCTCATCTAAATCCCCCTTCCTGAAGACTGAGCCCATGGCATCTTATCCTAACTTCCTACCATGGATGACAACTGAGCCCCATTCTCTTGATAACAGCCCTTTAACACATTTGAAGACTGTTCTCAGGTCCCCTCTGAGTCTTCTTTTCTCAAGACTAAACACTCCTGATGCTTTTAACCTCTCCTCACAATCCTGTTTCATTTTTCTTGCTCTTCTCTGGAGTCTCTCCAATTTGCCCACAGCTTTCCAGAAGCGTGGCACCCATAACCAGACACAGTGCTTCAGCTACGGCTGCGATGGCACCCAGCAGAGCGGGAGGATGACCACCCAGTCTGACATATCACCCTTGAGTTAATGCCCTCTCGAACACTAGCTTTTGCCCTGGGTGCAGCCTGCACAGCATTCCTTTAACACTCCGACATGTCTGCAGCAGAGCAGGTGCCGTACAGGGGCCGGAGCGCGTTTCAGTGACTGACATGCTGGTGCTGAGAAGGGGGAAGCAAAGAGTAACACTTACAGGTTTCCCATCTTCACCAGGATCGCCCTTGAAACAACAGAGATGGCGAGGTGTCAACGAGATAGATGTTGCAAGGTGGCTGATAGATCTTCAAAACCCTGCCACCCACTCCAGGCTCAGCTGTTTGTTGTGCAGCCCCTGGTTCCTCTGAGCACTCCCCATTTCCCTCTCCCTCGCCACCCCAAGAGCCTTGGTAGGATTTCAGAAGCACCAACCTGGACATTCACCTACTCTGCTGGGCGGCCCCACCCATGCTGCCTGGCCATCTCCCTATTGGCCAAAGTATGCCAAAATCCCTCTTCTCCCACGGCATGTTTGGGAGGAGGGACCAGCTCCTCCAGGTCAGCCCCAGCTACAGGACCAAGCAGCCCAAGGTGACTGGGGCTGTGCTGGTTCCATTGGCTCTGGCAGGGGGCACAACAGGAAACTGGGGTGGTGAAAAGAGCAGGCTGGAGCAGGGAGGGAGGTGAGAAATGGCAGCAAAAACGGCAGGAAGATGAAGGGAGGCAGATGGTAGACACTGTGTGGTAGAGACACAGGAAATTTCTATCATTTAGACTGAGGGTTTACTCACGGGCTCTCCGTCCTTGCCAGGGCGGCCATCTTTCCCAGGTGGCCCTGGGGAGCCTGTTGGTCCTGGAGGCCCGGAGACCTGCTCCACCATAGAGCCGTCCGAGTGCTGCACCATCGTGCCAGGGGGCCCGGGTGGGCCAGCAGGGCCGGGTGATCCCTGGGCACCTGGCTCACCTTTCTGCCCCTTCGAGCCTGGGTACCCAAATCCTGCACTTCCCTGGGGATGAAAGAGGAAATGGTGAGCCCTGGAAATGGCCAGCCATCAGCCACGCTCGCTGTCCTGACCAGGGAACGCCCCCCTGCTGAGATCCCCAGGCTCACTCATTCTGCATGATGCTGTGCCCTGGAAATGCCTGGGTCCGGCCTCCCGACCGAAGGGGGATATAAATGCCCACCTCTTTCCCTCAGTCAGTCCCACACGGAGAAGGAATCACTTGCCTTTGGGTTATCCTGGCTCTCTGGACACATGCACACCCTACAGCAGGCTGCTCCAGGGAGGACAGCCTTTGCAGCTCACCCTCCACACACAGGCTGTCCCAGCGGATTTCCCTACCCCCAGTCTCCATCCCCAGACTGAGACTTCCATGGAGCAGGGTGTGCTGAGAAGGGGTCTGGTATATTGCCGGCATTGCTACTGAGCCAACACCAACCAACCCTCAAGTGCGGAGCCGGATACTGCCAGGGACAAACTGAGCCAGAGATCCTTCGGACCCGATCTGCTCCTGCATCTGCTGCCTGCGGTGGGTTATGAGCTGGGAAGCCACAGGCTTCCGTGCATGGGCAGCGTGACTGTTGTGAGACAGCAGCATGGAGCGGAGGCCGGCCCCACTGACAGCTGGCCAAACACCCGCTGTGGAAAGACAGGCACTCTGCCTGGCTCAGGTGCCCTCCCCAGGACAGCTATTGCTCCCATCTTGCCATGTCCAGATCCTGTCTCACGTGAGCGGCTGTCTACGTGCCCTCTTCTGCCGCGGCCCAGACGGCTGTCAGCTGGTCTCACACCCACACATCATGGTCAAGCAGGGACTTGCTCAACATGTCCACTGGTGGGAGGAGAAACCGAGCCAGGGCAGGGAGGGGTGAGTGAAGGGCACTGTGCAATTGCCTCCTTGGGTACAGCATGGTGCTGGCATCAGTCACACAAACCACCGAGCTAGTAGGTTCTTCTGTGACCTCGGGTCTGGTTTCCATGGACAGCCCTTTATCCCCCAGGTCCAGAGCTTCAGTGCGCAGTGAGAGGAACCGCCCCCGTACAGGCCTCTCGCCCACACACAGACAGCCCAGCTGAGAGCACCAGCCAGCAACACCATGGGCACCTGTTGGTTCACCTCACAGGGTCTCTGCCTTTAACCCCTTCTACACAACCCATCATGGCCGCCGTGCTCACCTTAACGCCCAGGTCACCTTTTTCTCCCTGCAGAATAAGAGCAAAACATCACTTCACCCAGTAGATGACTTGTCTTCAACTCCACCCACCAGCAAGAGACGGTGTGTGCTGTTTGGACGTGAAACGGGCATGGCATAGCGCAGGGGTCAGCTACCTTTGCCGGCCCCTGGGCCAGTCCTGCCCACCGCACCCTCAGCAGGTGCTGGGGGCAGGCCCAGGGACTCCTTCTTCCTGCTGGCCCAACCCCCATACAGAGGGGGGAGGGAGGCACTGCCAATAGGGGACAGAAGTTTGGCATGCATGCCGGGGGGTGCTGACCCCTGGCGTAGCACCCACGCTGCTCGAGTGAGCCGGGTGCTTCCCAGAGCAGCTCCAGGGAGAAGCTCTGTACAGGGGAGCTCAATGCCTTTTAAGCTGCTGGAGACGGGACTGTACCACCTCTGGGGTTGGGAGGAATGTTAGCGGGGTCCTCTTATGCACGACTGCTACTCTGGAACCTTTCTCCAGGGCTACATCCACCTGGGTGGGGAGTATTCTGGGCACCCTGTGACATCTTGGGGCTGGAGGCAGCTGGCACCAGGTAGGGCAGCTCCCGAAAGGCTCATCTAACAGTGGGCAGGGACACAGATTCTTCACAAACCCCAATCCTCTAAATACAGGGGCACGTTTGTGAGAGCTGCTGGAATTTTCCCACAGCTGTTTCCAGGCCAAGCTGCTTTGAGCCTCCATCACACCAGTTCTGCCAACGCGGTGGCTGCTTCCCACCGGCCGGGTGCCCTGCTTTGCCTGAAAGACCCAGGAGCAGAGGGAACTAACCATCACTCAAAGCACAGAAACAGCTGTTTGGTTGCTGCCAGGGTCTGGCTGCCAGCTCCAGCACAATGATTGAGGGCCTGGAACGGGCGGATGGTGAGAAACGTCTCACGCCATCACTGGAACTGCTCTGATTTTCAAAACAAGTTCCCCCAGGAGACTGCATCCTTTCTCCCAGGTCACAGCCCTGCCCTTGACTCTTCGCTTACTGTCACTTCTGCTTTCCCTCTGCTGCGCCTCCCTTCCAGACCCTCAAGGGCACAGTCCCCAGTCCGTTGGGTCTGCAGCAGGGCTGGAGAGTGGATACTGACCCGACAGGCTCCCTGCCGTGCCCTCCGCACAAACAAAGCTAGTCTGCTCCCTCTGAATCTCAGCCTGTGAAGGGCATTCTGCTGGAGCATGCCCTGGGGGAGGAGGTGCAACTGGGACTCCCCCCAGAGCAGGTCTGAGGGTGCTCTTCTGTCTGCAGGCAGGAGCCATGGGAAGCAACTGGGGTGTGGGGATGGATAATTCCTTATGATGTGTAAGGGCTGTGAAGCCACGGGATGAAGCTGCTGGAGATGCTCTAGGCATCATCACTGACCTTTTGGCCTCTGGTGCCGCCGGTGGCTAGAACCCCACCGGATCCGGAATCCCCTTTTGGACCACGTTCGCCTTTCTCACCCTGGTCTCCTTTTTCTCCTTTCGGGCCAACCCTGGCTGGAATGAAGAGCCATATATGGTTACAGGCAAGCAAAAAGGGCACTAGCGGACAAGGGGAGCACTCTGCTCAGGGGGGACTGGGTAGCGGACAACCACACCACTGTAGCATGTCCCGGGTGTGAGGGCTGGGCAATCTGGGGCTCTTGCAGGCACTTCCCCACTCAGGAAACTTGCACTAGCTCCTTCCCCCAGCTATCTCACAGCAGAACAGCCATGGCGTGCTGGCAGGGGACGCCCTTTCCCCAGGCTGTTCATCACACCAGCTTTCTAAGCAGAGGACTTGGCTCAGATTTTTAAAAGTATTTAGTAGCTGCTGCACTCAGTGTTGCTACACCTAACTGATTTAGGAGCCTGGGTCATTTTTCCAAAGGGAGTTAGGCCCTTAGGAGCCTAAATCCCAGTGGCTGTCGCTGGTTGCTATGTGATCAAAAATCTGGGCCATACTGCCTCAAAAAGCAAAATGGAAGGAACGTGGTATCACGAGCGCAGTGTTATGGCTTCAGCACTGAATCCCACCGAGGTGGGAAGACAAGCTTCCAGCTTGTTAACAGAACAGACAAGGAAGGCGGCCATGGGAGACATCCCTTCAAGGAGGTTCAGGCTGATGTATCTATGAGGTTCCAAGTCGAAAACCCCTTTACCTGATATCAAGCCCACGTGAACGAACAGCACAGTGACGTGGACGGAGCTCACAGCTTCAACCACCACTACCATTTTGCATGTATCTAGCTAATGGCATGTTTATCATGCTTCTCAAATGCTTCTCAGGCCCCCACGGCAGCCCCCTGCACAAGCCTGCTGAGAGCCAGCATCTGGTACCCCCAGAGGACCCCAGCTCAAGGGAAAGCAGGTAGTTTGCAGATGTCGCCCTGCTTGGCATCTCTGGGTAGCAAACGGGCAAATTATAGTTTTACCTCCTGAAGAGACTTGCTGTGGTCCTTCCACTGTGACTTGCTCAGTTTGCAAGTGAGAGCCTGTGCTGACGTTCTTCACTGCCTGCTCTGTCTCTCCAGCTGTGGGGGGAGCAGTGACCGGGGGAGGTTTTGGGAGCCATGAGATAACTGGGGTTCCCTGAGCAAGACAAGAGAAGGGAAGGAACTTGAATGCTGGAGAACAAAACTCGCCAGCCAGTATATGAGGCCTCTCCCTTCAGTCCCCCTCCTTCCCTTTCCCCCGGCCGTCGACATTCCAGGCCAGGCAGTGGAACAACAAGCGTTTGTTTCAATGCTCGCTGGAGGTTGTTATAAGTATAAATGGTGAATTATAGATTTCAAAGCCAGAAGGGACCATTGTGATCATCTAGTCTGTCCGCCTCCAGATTAACTCCTTGTTGACTAGAGCAGGCCTTTTAGACCAACATGCAGCCCCAATTTGAACATTTCCAGAGATGGAGAATCCACAGGCTTTAGGCTATTCCAAGTTATTATTTGTATTAGTGCTGCAAACCAACACTGCGCTGGAAAGAGAGTTTAAAAACACAGTGCTAGCCATCCAGAAACAACCCCCCCACAGCAGCGGCTTCTCCCAAACAGGCCCAGGGCAGGACTGGAAGGAGGAGATGGCCACGTTTGTCGTTAAATGGGGATCCATGAAGATACTCATCCTGGGCCCAGAAATGCATGTGTGCAGTACCCTAAAGACGGGAGAAAGTGCCGAATATCCTGGTGAGCCATCAAACAGCACTGCTTTCCCCATGAAACTTTGTACCAAATGCTGCTGGTGGTGGGCCTGAAACAGCTAATCTTAGTCCAGCAAAGTGCCAGCTGACCACTGGGAGCTTTGCCTGAGGAAGGACTGCAGGATTGGGTCTGGTGTATGTAAGGGAATTCAGAACTACAGCGTAGATAGCCCAGGAGAAATTCATCTAGCCATTACTCCCGTGCAGTCACTGGATGGCGTCAGAGTTCCATGTTCAAGTGCAAGGCAAGATTGTATCTGCAGAGTCTTATGGACAGTGATAGTGTTTGTCAGCTATCTTTGGCTTGCAGAAAGGTTCCTGTTTTGCCACTCACTCCTCAAATAAACCTGAAGTGGAGAAAAAACATCCTGCCTTTTCTCCAGTGTTTGATATCTCAGAAGTAACAGGACTCTGATTCCTACAGGCTTTTCACAGGCCCTGAGACAGCTTTCCGGAGCCCATCCCACTCTTGGTGCTCCTCTACCGCATACCAAACTCAGCATCCAAAGCATTCAGGGAGCAAACATCAGCTGTGGCAGGACAGAAAGGAGGCTGCACTGCAGGAGGTGTCTGTCTTTCAGCCCCCAAGACTCCAGCTCTCCATCCCGGAGACCACAAGTACAAGGCAGCCTTTCAACTCTCTGTTGTCTCATCCTCTCCCTTTATTTCGCTGCAGTGCCCTCACTGGAGATAGCCCTTGCTTCCATGCATAGCCAGCCCCTCTCTGTAGCCTGAGCACAAGTGCATGACACAAACTTATGGCCAGAAGAGACCACTGTCATCAGCCATGAGCAGCTCCGGCTGGAGAATGTCACTTAGTAACTTCTGCACCACACTCAGTAAATTGTGGCTGAGCTAGAAGAGGTCTTGTAGAAAGACATCCAGCCTTGATTCAGCCTCCAAGAGATGGAGAACCCACCATATCCCTGGTTAATTTCCTCACTGTTAAAAACGTGTACTTTATTTCCACTTTGAAGTTGTCCAGCTTTAGGTTTCAGCCATTGGATCTGGTTCTCTTTACGTTTCTTAAAGAGCCGTCTATCACAAATTTTCTCCCCACATAGGGACTTACAAACATGCTTGAGTCACCTCTTAACTCCTCTTGGATAAACTGCACAAACTGAGTGCCTTTAGTATCGCACCATTAGGCAGGTTTTCCAGACTCTGAATCTTTCTTGTGGATCTCTTCTGATGCCTCTCCAATGTCCAATATCCTTTCTGATGCATGGACACTAGAACAGGGAGTCCTGTAATGGCTTCACAGACATAATACCATCTCCTTATTCTTGGTCACATGTTCATGGACTGGGTTAGTTCTCAGTGCTACTGTATCACACTAGAGGAGATCACGCTCACTTGCTTTCCACCATACCACCTATGTTCTCTCAGACTCAGGGCAAGCCCATGTTGGGGTGGGCGTGCAGATGCTGGACCCCACAGAAAGTTGGGCCTACCCCTAGCACAATACAGCCTTAGGTTCAACCATCTCGTGTTTGATGCAGAGAACCGACAGTGACTTCACACCTTCTTTTCACTCCCTTGTCCCTGGGCCAGCTGCTGGTCCCAGCTGCAAGTCAGAGCTGACCCAGGTGATCCTAACGGGGAGATTTTGCTAATGAATTAAAGCACATCATTCTGACTTGCAGCAGAGCTGAGGTGCTGGGGCCAGAGCTACATGTGAGACACAATGAGGGTAAGGGCTGCCACAACCCAACAGCAGAGGACATTGTGAGCAGGAAACACCAAGTCTTTTTCTGCTGTCGTTGGCTGCTCCAAAGGAGGCCCTCCAAATCCAGACAGGCTATTTGGATCGACATTTGAACTCAGGTGGCTAAAAAGGCAACTTTCCAGGGCCTAATGGACAGCTGGTGGGAAGAGGAGGCTTAACAATTTTTTTTGGATTCTCAGAAACAGAACGAAATCTGGTCTTGATAACAAATGCAAAAGGGATTTATGGTAACCCCAGGTTGGATCCTGACACCATAGCAGCAAGGTAATGTGGTGCACCCCACCTCCCTGGGCAGATAGTAAAATGACGGTACTACGGATGTTATAGATCTTCTTCCCATTACAGCTGCTAGAAGGGGAGTGTTTTTTACAATCTGCTCCCAGGATGCTCCTCTGAAGGGAATCCTGGCAACAGCGGAGAAGAACAGCAGGTGCTGGCTTTCCGGTTCAGCCATGCAATTACAGGTAATCCTCAGGAGGAAGATTTGATGTTAATCTGAAGGCCTGAAGAGATGGGAGTGAACACTCCAGGACTTCAGGAGTTTGGTGTTCAAAGGAAAGCTCCAATTCCCTACCAGCCTCTTCAGTTTCTTGGCCAACTTTTAGATTCCCCTTTCAACATTTTTCCTGACCCACTAGCTAACACGTGCAGTACAGCCTGGCTTACAACAAATGAAAAAAATCACTTAGGTGTGGGACTGCTATAAGCTCAGTGGCATGAGGAAGACATGGTCAGGACAGCTGGCATTGTGCTGTCCGCACCTTTTCCAATGGTTTCATGGACGGCAGAAGATCCAGACACAGGATAAAGGCAGTGGCCTTGAAACACATCACAGAAAATATTTATTTATGTCCACAAGGAGTGTACTTTCTTCACCTCTGGGAGGGTTGTTGAGGGACAACTCAGAACGCTAAACCACCAGTGGTCTTGACCTCGGAAGACCATCTGAAGGAAAAACCACCCATTGCCAGAACGACAGCAAAGACCCCCACCCCCCAACTCAATGTCACTGCAGCAGTGAAGGAGGAAAACACCAAAGAACTGCCCCCTCTCCCCATACACCCTATCCCTCTGTGCACTGTTCAGCCATGTTCATGGATTTCTCTGTTAGCTGCAGATGAATGTGGGGAAAATGGGTCAACCACAAGAAAGTCCGATGGAGCTGCAACTGGAAAGGAATGCCCTTGGGCCCATGGCCTTAGACTCACCTGCTCTCTTCCTGATAAATGGGGCCTGTCTTCAACTCCGCTTCCAAAATCTCCAGAGGCCTGCATCATTCAGAAGGAGAGGGGGAGAAAGAGTGAGACATGGTCACAGACAACATACCTGGCATACCTGAGTGTTCTCAGCAGGGCACTTCAGCGGGCTATACTCTGCACTCCCTTCGCCACAGTGTATCAAAGCCAAGCTCCACATTCTCTTCGTAGAAAGCCTGGGTCTCAAACTGCCCTTGGTCACCTAACAATGAGTCTTCCCCTTGCTGATGAGAAGTGTGTTGACATTTCTTCCCACCCAGGATTGTCAGTGTGGAACCCAAAGTGAATCTGACAAGACCACATAAGCCGTAAGAGTCAGCTTGGAGACCCAGTGGTCCCATCAGCTGCCCAGGCTGTTCACTGACATGATGGGTGAAACTGTGGCCCTTTGGAAGTCTGTGGGAGTCTGGCTAAAAAATTCTGTGTGGCCAGGATTTCATAGAATCATACAATCTTAGGGTTGGAAGGGATCTCATGAGGTCATTAGTCAAACACTCTGGTAAAAGCAGCACCACTCCCACTAAATCATCCCAGCCAGGGTTTTGTCTAACTGGGCCTTAAATGTTTCACCCTGGTCAGTGTGCAGACGGGATTGTCAGCAGGCAAGAAAAGGCTGAAGATTACAATTCACAACAGTCTACAGAAGAGAAGACTGAGGGGAGATTTGATAGCAACCTTCAACTACTTGAAGGGTTGCTCCAAAGAGGAGGGAGCTAGGCTGTTCTCGATGGTAACAGAGGACAGAACAAGGAGCAATGGTTTCAAATTACAGCTGGGGAGGTCAAGGTTGGATATTAGGAAAAACTTTCTCACTAGGAGGGTGGTGAAGCATTGGAATGGGCTATCTAGGGAGGTGGTAGAATCTCCATCTTTGGAGATTTTTAAGGCCCGGTTAGACAAAACCCTGGCTGGGGTGATTTAGTGGGAGTGGTCCTGCTTTTTAGCAGGGGTTGGACTAGATGACCTCGTGAGGTCCCTTCCATCCCTATTATTCTATGATTCTATGAACAGTTACTTGTCTCTAGTAGCTGCCCGGCATGTTTCCTCTCCAGTGGCAAGCCTCAGAGCTCAGGGGTGTAGCTGGGGAGGACACTCCCCATCATCAACAGCAGGAGGCGACGACAATGCCTGGGGCTCAGTGCTCTGTGAAATTCCTGCACAAACACTGCGCAAGGGGATGGGGCGGAGATAAGGCCTGTACTTCCTTCTTAACTGGGCAAGGAATGGGAGAGGACAAAGAGAAGGGTGTATGCCCACAGGAGTTCCAGTCTGGGGGATAAGACATTGCTCTGCCCAGCCACTGGCGGGCCAGCTCTCCCCACCCACCTGGACCGTTGCTATTTCACAACGGCTGTTGTACTTGGTATGGCAGGAGCAGGGAGCGGCTGGGCAGCAGCCTTCAGATATCCAAAAAGGGATCGAAACATGCAATATAGTGTGCGTGTGGTGGGGAGGGGGGTGAGGTGTTAATTAGTTCATCATTTATGAGCCAATCTGATGCTTTTTGGACATTTGGGGTTGGCGATCCTATAAGGTAAATTGCATATTAGCATCCAGCAAGTAACCTGCTAACAGCTGGATTCAAGGAAAGTTCATCACTCCCCTCTACAAGCAAACCACAGCTATGATACTCACCACATCAGTGTCTTCCTCCTCTTCCTCACACTGGAGCTCAGCTGCCTGGGAATCACCTGTCACTTTCAAATCTGCAATCACTCCCTGTAAAAAACATCCAACGATCAACACCACCAAGCAATGCAACACACCATGGCTGGCTTGCGTGAGAGCCTATTATCAGTTTGTTGCCACTTGACAATAGCCATCTGCCTGTTAACTGAGTGGCTGGTGGGAAAGGATGGGGGTGTGATTTGCAAAGTCAGTTCCCATGTCAAAGTCCAAAGAATCTGACTGAGATTTTCCTGCAGTGAAGGAGTCCCAGGCTAATTGAATCAAAGACTGTGCTTAACCCAAGGGGTTTGCTGACTTTTTAAACCAGAGTCAACACAGCTACTGTACACACTAAAAACTTCTGGTTTTAATAACGTTATTTCTCAGAAGTTGCAGGCGGTGAATTCCAAACATTTCTAAGCTTTGGGGGATGGACAGAATGAGAGTCCAATCTCTCTGACCAGCAAATAGTTTCCTCCTCCTCTCTGTAATATGTGGGCCACAGTTGACCCAGCTCTTCAAATTCTCATGTCCATGAAGGTTCACACTACACTCCTGCAATATGCATATGGAGTAACAAGGCTGCGATGCAGGGCTGGCTCTTGAACTGTATTCTCCCTAATTTAAGAAGTCAGCAAAGTGTTGGGATTAAACACAACCCTTGATTCAATTAGCCTGGGAATACATTAAGCCTGTTTCCTCACAAATCCAATTTGCCACAAAGTCTCCTGTTATGTAACTGGCAAGTCCTTAAAGGATTTATTCACCTTGCTTGAAATGATTTTTCCTCACAGCTGTGACCAATCTCTTCACAGCAGGCTTTGAGCTAGCCAGCCCCATATTAACCTCCCCTCAAAATGGAAGAGTCACTCTGATTTTTGAAGAGTTCATGCTAATCAAATACAACTTTAAGGGCTTGCCTCACATCTGCAAAAAACAGGCACATGGTTCAGATGGGCTTCAGGCCCACAGGTTTTTTGGGTTCCAAACTTTAAATGAACTTCTGGCAAGTCTCCATTGCAGCGCATGGAGCAGGGTCATACAGGCTGCAGATATCACGTGGCACAAGCAGAGTGAAAGAATGGGTCCATGGGGAAAGACAACCTCTTTATTTCTCACAGCAAGAAAGCAATCACCTGCAAAGTGTAACTGCCCTTAGTGAGAAGTAGGGCTCTGTGATCCCCAGCATTTTTGCCACCCTTTGTTACAGTGACTTCATTACAAATCAAAGGAACAACGGATTCAGATAGCATCAGCTCCAATTTGGTTTATTTTTCTGGCGAGAGAAGAGCAGGTAAAACTAGTGACCCCACTTTAGCTCTCCGTTATGTCAGACGTCACACATTCTACAGAAATGTTAGGCCAAGAAATGCTGATGATTTTTCCTCCCAACTCTCAGGTGTGCTGAAGAGATACCTCCGGTCCCACTAGTCAACCTACTCCAGCGCCATGCCAGCAATCCAAATTACATGGGAGGAAAAACGTGTCTGAGCTGTGCCTCCAGACCTACTGCTGACAAAGCATGAGATTAATAAAGTCAGGGCAGGAGCTGCCCCCATCCAGCTAGGAAGTGCCTGTAGCTGAGGCCTTGTACTCAGCTCAGCTCTGGGCCAATCCACCTGCAGGTGGAGGGCCAGCAATGTGACTCTGCACCACGTCAGTGCCACACCAACGTGATTTGAGGGCTGGCTGTATGGTGTGTGAGCCTGTCCTTAGCCCAGGTGGGAATTTCCACCCTAGTGAATATATACCCCCTTCTGGGAGAGCCTCCATGCACACAGCGGGCCAACATATGGCGTACGCATGAGGCGCCTGCTGTTGGACATGTGGACACTGTCTCTGCTCCCAGGACTGGGCGCAAGGGGTGCTGCTCTCAGCACAGGGGCTTTTGCCTGTGAGCTCTGTATCAAAAGCTGGCAGCTGGCCATGGCACCTGCAGACAGCCGGAAGTCACGTGTCTCACCCTCGCAGCCCCATCACTTGCTGCTTTTCAATAGCTGGAAAAGGAGAAGAACCGTTTCCCCACCCCCAGGGCTCCCCTCAGCACCAGGCAGGTTGGTCTCAGGTCCATCATGGGTTATTCCGGCCCTGCACAAGCAAAACAATGCAGTCATACCCAGCCATAGGGCTCCTGGCCCTGACAGCCACTCCTCTCACAACTCTTGTACACCGAGTCTCCTGGGGCAGGTCAGAGCTGGCTGTGATTGGGACAGAGCTCTGCAAACACAGCTCCTCTGCATCCAGACACCAGCTCGCCACGAGGCGCCTGTCTGGGGCATGGGCACCTGCTACGGCTCAGCTCTGGCAAGCCAAGAAAGGCCTGGAGCAAACACCCTGTAGCTTGGCTGGCGCACAAACGCCATGGCCACAAGCTGAACTCCCGCACCACAGCCAGCCCTGCTGGGAACAGCAACCGCAGCGCCACACAGTAAGGCTGTCGCAAGAACAGGCTCCATTTAGAGCCTGGTTGGGAGAACACTCCTCCGCTGTCCTGCAAACCACATGTGCGCCGGGGTCATCGGTGAACCACAGCTAATATTTACAGAGAGGTCTCTGGCTGTGCCAGCCCTTCAGCAGCCATTACATCAGAGGATCATAGACTCGTGGAAGATGAGGGTTGGAAGGGAGCTCAGGAGGTATCTAGTCCAAACCCCTGCTCAATGCAGGACCAACCCCAACTAAACCATCCCAGCCAGGACTTTGTCAAGCCGGGCATTAAAAACCCCTAGAACTCAAAATCAAACCCAGAAAACGCTCAGCCCCTGCATGCTCCTACTCACACACACTGACACCCCTCCCACCCACACCTTCTGGGACATGCACCCACTCCCTCACCTCCAACATGCAATCACATCCCACCCCGTGTGCCAGCAGTTGTGGGCGTGGAGTGGATTCCTTGGGCAGCAGCAGGGCTGCCTTGCTGGCTCTCCAGTTTATCAGCTTGCAGAGCACCACGTGGTCAGCTCTGGATGGAAGAATGCATCTCGTGTAAGAAGCCCGTTGCTGACCAGCAATTCATGGTGGACTGGGGACGTATCAGCCACCCCCTACTTGGGCTGGAGATCAAAGGCAACTCGGGGCCAGGAGACAGCAGCCCCACCACCAACAGCAGTGAGGGAGAAAGGAGGCAGCTGGGGACCTGTAGGGGAAGGGGTGTGGGAGAGTCCCAAAGCAGAGAGGGAGCCTTCACGAACACTACGCTCCTCAGGGACAGGCAAAGGCCCTCTCTGGAGAGGGTGCCTGACAAAGCCAGGCAAGGAGCTCAGCCACCCGCAGGCCAGGATGACGTAGAGCTCTGCTGGCCAAGATGCTGAGGGAGGGAGCTAGGCAGGATGGACACCCCTAGACTCCCCCTTCCTACGCAGACAGGAGCACAGGCAGGGGTCCCATTGTGTTTTCAGTAAGGCCCCTTGTAGGGCTCTGACCCAGACTGCTTCATGGCACTCCTGCCCACAGGGAGCAGGTAAACTCATCCGAGGCCTCAGGAGGGGATGGAGAAAGTTATTTGGGACACAGTGACCAGGGTTTGAAAAATGGGCCTGTTAGGGCCCTAAATCCTTCTTTCCAATCTCTCCTATGCTCAGAGCCTGCTCGCGAGCCACGGAATGGGCCTGGCACTGACTCATTTCAACTTCTTCCTCCTAAGAGCAAGAAAAAGGATTTATGTTTCTGATACTCGCTCAGTATTGTCTCTCTAAACCAAGAGCTACAGCCTAGGACTGTTTTGATATTGGCTTTGTTTGTATTTCCTGACATAATCCACACTTCCTCAACATTTATTTAGTTTTAACAACTATTGTACACATTCAAAAGACATATTTATACAATTCAGTACAATAAGTTCTTCTCCAAAGAGCCACTTCTGTAAGATCACACCACACCAGACCCCAGCTGGAAAAGAGTTAAACAATCTGTCTCCCCGCCCTCCCAAATTACAACACAGACTGACAAATGATCCACAAACTGGAAGTCACATAATACCTACTATACAGGATTGATTAACATTTGACTGGTGATTGAGCTTCACTAGGAAACTTCACTTCCCGAGCGAGTAGAGAGAGAAAATGAGTCTTTCCGCTCAGGAATGACTGTAGGTGTCTTCAAAATGAAACGTGTGGAGCTGGCGGAAGTAATGAGCAATCGCCCAGTATAGTATTGTAAAATGCTGCCAACTCGTTTGTTAAATGACTATCCAAACAGCTCCAGTTACAGGGCACAAACACAGTATCAGGTGTGTATTTCTGACCCACAAGTATCAGGATGGAAATGACTCCGACCTGGCAGATGAAGAGAACGAAAGATGCTCAGGTTGCCGTGAACAGAAGGCACAAAACATCATTAACTCGTGTGTAATAGTGCAAGAACAGCAGAAAGCATGCTTTACATGGGCTGTTCTCTTGTGCCATGCTGTGTGTGTGTGAAACACACACGTGTGCACATGTACACCTATGTAACATGTGTTTCAGTAATGCTGTTTGAAGTCCTGTTCCTGATACACTGGTTACTGAGAAAACTCCAGCTAATCTAGGAGGGGGGAAGGAGTGAGTCCTTCGTTTGCATAACATGGGCATTTAAAGGAGTCCAGTAGAAACCATTCTGCCTACTGATGGCTAAGGCTTCCACTGGGTCCCCTTCCTGCAAGCTAACCTCATGGGGAAGCCTGGCAGCCATAACCTCAATGGTGGCCCCTGCAGCACAGGGAATGAGCTGGCGGGATCAGGGCCTTGGAGGGTACAGGCTAGGGGATGGAGACCTGCCAGGGAGCAGGGAGGACTAAGCGAGGTGTATCTGCTTTCATTTAACCTTCTTGTATCTTCTATGCCATGCCAGCAGTGATTCCATGCCCGCACGCCATCTCATGGAATTAATTTGCTTTTATACCATAATATGGGTACTTGTCAAAAGCAGCAACATCAGCCCATTCTCCTCCATGGCTCAGTGATCTCTCTCCTTCGGTCACAGTCTGGCCTTAGTGACTGGTCCAAATCCAGACAAAGTTCACTGGGGTAAGTAAAAGCAGGCGCTGTGCAAGGCCCCCGTCCTCAACCCCTTTGCCACCCGTTGGCAGGGCAGAACCGAAGGGGCAGGGTTGGAAGCCTGGGATTGTGGGATTGCGACTTGCAAATAGTTTATGAAATTAAATCCACCCTTTGGCAGTGTGTTTGCAGAGACTTTGGTGCAGAGTTCCTTGTGTGGAACTACCCCACCCCATGGAGTATCTCCCCCCTTCTCATCCCTGACCCTCACTTGCAACAACTTGCCAAGCACAACAGGCATGCAGCACCCCTGGTGCTGAGCTTTCACATCAGGAAGGAAGGCAGGAAGGAAAACTGGGAGCTGTGGATCCCTGGGAGAGCAAGGGTCTGTCTCCATTGGCCTGTGCCTGAGACCAATGGGAACAATGATGCTCCACAGCCTGTCAGGACAGGAAGTGAAAACCATCTCACGGTCCATAGAGCAGAGGTTCCCAAACTGTGGGCTGTGCCCCCGTTAATGAACATTTTGGAGGGAGGATGCAGCTGGGCTTCAGGTCACCCAGTCCTGCGCTGTGCTCCGGGCCTGGACATGGCCTCTTGTCCCCGGTTCCTGACTTAGCTGCAACATCAGTGCTTGACCCTTGGCTTGGCTGTGGCCCCCAGGTATGGCCTCAACACTCAACCACCGCGTTGGCCTCCAGCCCCTTACCTCAGCCAGCAGGCCCTACTGCAGCCCCAAGCCTGACTACAGGCCATCAACCATGGCTCCACACTCAGGTGCAGACTCTGGCCCTAACCGTGGCCCCGCTCCCAGCCCCAGCTGGGGGGATGGGTGGGAGGAGGGGGCAGGAGTGAGGTGGGGCACAGGATAAAAAGTTTGGGGTCCCCTGCCCTAGAAGAAGCCTATAGCACCAGTGCTAATGGGCAGCAGAAGAGCTGGGCAGAGCTTGTCCTGGTAACACACACAACCAGGCAGAGCTCAAAGGAAAATGGAAACTTCTGACGTGGTACTGGGGCAGATCAACATTGCATCACTGATGACAAGTTATAGGAGACAAATGTCTGCCCCACTGGCCCAAGAACTCCCTCTGTCTTGCTAGATGCTGCCCCAGGCCTCGGCCCATCGAGCCTGCAGATGACCACACCGTGGATTCCAGGGCAATGGTAGTTCGGTTCTCATGAAGTTTGCACACAAGTGGTGGAGTTCTACTTCTACATTCACACCGTGGGTCTCAGCGTCTCCGTTCTCCCTTCATGTCCATGCCTACCAGCACACGCACACAATCAGAGACTCCAAGGCCAGAAGGGACCACTGTGATCAACTATTCTGGCCTCCTTTATAGCACAGGCCAGAGACCTGCCCCGAAATAATTCCCAAAGCAGAGCTTTTAGAAAATTTAAAAATTGCCAGTGATGGAGAATCCACCATGACCCTTGGGAAATTATTCCAATGGTTAACCCCTCTCACTGTTGAAAATGTACGCCTTACTGAATTTGTCTCGCTTCATTCTCCAGCCAGATTGTGTTAGACCTTGCGCTGCTAGACTGAAGAGACCATTGTTAAATATTCATTCCCCACGTAGATACTTGTAGACTGGGGTCAAATCCTCATTTAGCTTTCTCTGTGTTAAGCTGTTTTTGAGCTCCTTGGGTCTAGCACTATAAGGCATTTTTCAGTGTGAGCAAAGATCAGACTCCTGCTGCACTAGGCAGCTGAGACCAGACTTTCACTCATGTTCAAAGGTGTTACATTAGCGCCCCGTGTGGCACTCAACCCCCCGAGAGTTGGGGGAGTAGATGTTGTGACATGGCTGCTGGCGGAAGCACTGCCTCATTTTAAAACGCTCAGCCAGGACGGCAAGTTCCCAGTGAGGCTTCCTGTCTTTTGCTCCTGAAAGGACACACAGGGATGGAAACCCTCCTTGCTAGCTTCCAGGAGAACTCTGAAGCACATGCACTCATCTAGCAGGCTCCTTCTCAACTGGCTGCCTCCAAGCAATTCTGCTTTCCCTGCAGCACGCTGTACTAGCAATCCTGGTGACCTGCCCCCCATCAGTCACTGGGGAGTGAGTCAGAGATGACAACAACCTGGGACATGTGTGCCACTGAACGACATAATTGGATCTTGGTTTCGATTCTGGCACTAGAGTCCCAGTAATCAACACTGAGCTCAACTCCCATTCTTTGATGTATTAGACATTTTAATTGGGAGTTAAGCACACTTTCTTTGTGCGGCTAGAACAGGGGTCTGCAACCTGTGGCTCCGGAGCTGCATGCGGCTCTTTGCCTGCCCCCCTTATGGCTCCGGCTCTGGTCCTATCCCCCTGCCACTGGGGGACCCTGACGGCAGCCCGCTCCTGCCTCTGAGCCCCCCTGCCACCGGGGGTCCCTCCGGGGTGCCTGCTCCTGATTCCGGGGTGCCCCCCTTCCAGGGAACCCTGAAGCAGATGCCCTGGCCCAGCTCCTTCCCATCCCTGACCAGGAGGCTACACCCATTGCAGCACTCAAAACATTTGGTTATTGAAGGAATTTTTTTAAACTGGCTGCTCTCATCTTTTGGGTTGCTGACCCCCAGGCTAGAACAAGCACTATTATGGGCCACCATCAAAAACTAACCCTGGGGCCTCCAGCCAGAGAAGCAAGAACCTCTGCAGCAAGAGTGAAAGGGGCCGTCTGACTGACTCCCACATGCTTGTAGGCCAGTCACTAGAAGGGGACCCAGCATGTTCCTGGAACTCAGCAGCTACATTCAAATTGATCCCTCATGACAGCACGCTAAGAGACAGTGGTGTCTCCATCTTATGCTGTTCAGTTTGATTGACATACAAGACGGCCCTGCTTCTTAATATGGCTATGCAAACCCCTGTACCTCAAGAGAATTATTCATAAGCTAGGATGGACTCACAGCCACAGAGAGCCAGAGGGTGAAAGTTTCAGAACAAACACATTTTCCTCAAGAAAACCCCAAACAGCTTTTGCTATGAGACTACAGTTTGGTTTGCCTCCCTGTTTTGGGAAAAAGCAAACGCCGGTGACTGAAGAGAGCAATTCACACCAATAGCTTTCGAATGTGAGAGGTGGGGTGGGAGACTGAGCCACTTGCTCTTAGGATTCTGGAGAAACATCTACAGGGGAGGATGGCATGGGGAAGAAGGTGGCTGCAGATGCAAAGTCTGTCTGGTAGAAGAATAGTGGCTGTTTGAGGACGGAGAAGTAGATTCAATGAAAACCAGCCATGCCTATTCTAATCCATAGAATCATAGAAGACGAGGCTTGGAAGGGTCCTCAGGAGGTCCAAGCCCCAGCATTGAGCCAAAGCAACTCAACAGCACTGGTGAACATTTCAGTGACTTCTAGGACTTATAATGCAGCGTGGAGCGAATGCTCTGAAGGACCACTCCTGGGGGACAGTTGTCAGCCTTTGTGCTCTGGGCTGGCACTAGCTTCTTCACACCATTAACTCCTTTTGTTGAGTGGCTGCACAAGCGCACAGGAAGGCTGGGGATCCCAATGTTACTGGGTCTCTGTGACAGACCAGAGAGAGCACTTTGGGGTCAGTCCATAGCAATTTTGAATTCAGAGAGTTCCCAGAAAGTTAACAGATTCACTTGTCTGGCAACATAGCAAACCTTAGCATGGCCATTAATTGCATGGCCATTAACAGCCTGGTGCTATTGGAACCCTGGCCAGTGAACATCCAGGTGACAGAGAGAGCTGGAATTCCATGGTCTACATTTTTGTGGAGTGTTATTCCAGATGAACTCTCCTTGCACTCCATTTGGGATTACAATCCTCAAGCACAAGGCAGTGCTGACCGAGACACACACCGAAGAGCACCTCATGCTGATGTGTTCCCAGATAAACACTCATAGGCCCAGCTCAAGAGCACCGGGATTCATCAGCACTATCCAAACCCTAAACAAGAATCTGGCAACAAGACAACATTGTCTCAACGGTATTAAAAGGCTCTCCGCTAGCAGGTGTTAATCTAGCTTTTGTGTACTTCCCAAGTGCCCAGTTCCAGCTTTTTTTAATCTTAAGTCAAAGACAGTAACAGAAGTAAAATGGGGTTTATGTTAAAACCTTCTCTCCTGCTGGAACCCAATCTCACATGCACAGGCAGCATTCCTGAACTGTACAGAGAGCCATGCTCCAGCTTGAATGAGCTAGGGATGGGATACATTAAACCAGCTGCCCTGACATGCACACCACTGAAACCACATCAAAGTAAACACAGCTTTGAAGAGAACATTGCTGGCTTGTGCTCACAGATTCATAGAATCGTAGATTCCAAGGCCAGAAGGGAACCTTTGTGATCATCTAGTCTGAATCTCTATATAGTACAGGCCAGAGAATGTCCCTGAAATAGTTCCCAGAGTAGCTCTCTCAGATAAACATCTAATCTTGATTTAAAATGATCACTGACAGAGAATCCACCAGAACCCTTGACAAATTGTTCTGATTGTTAATGATGCTGTTAAAAATTAACATCTTTTCTCCAGTCACAATTTATCAGAGAGTTCTCTAGTCTCAATTTATCAGTGAGTTCCTTTCTCTACTAGACTGAAGAGCCCCATATTAAATATTTGTTTCACATGGAGATACTTAACAGCCCTTAACGTTCTCTCAGTTAAGCTAAAAAGATTGAGGTTCTTGAGTCTTTCACTATAAGGCTTGGCTTCTAGTCTTTCAGTCAAACTTGGGGCTCTTCTCTGAATCCTCTCCACTTCATCAGTGCCTTTCCTGAATTGTGGACACTACAACTGGACTCCGTATTCCAGTACCGTTAGGACCAGGGGTAAAACAACCTCTCTGCTCCTATTCAAGATTCCCCCATTTATATATTCAAGGCTCACATTAGTTCTTTTGCCCACAGTGTCCCATTGGGAGCTCATATTCAGCTTATTATCCACCATGAATCCCAAATCTTTTTCAGAGTCACTGCATCTCAGGATAGAATCCTTCATCCTGTAAATATGGCTTATTTTTTTTTGCTCCTACATGTATACATTTTCATTTAGCCTTATTAAAATGCCTACAATTAAATGCCTACAAATTGCTTGAGTCCAATTCACCAAGCAATTCAATTTGCTCTCAATCAGCGATCAGTCTTTTTCACTACCACTCCCCCAATTTTTGGCTCATCAGGGTGTCTGACACCATCTAGTGTTCCAGCAACGCTTCCCAGACACATAGCCTTTTCCATGGACTGCATCTATAACAGGCTCTTTAACGGAAATCTCCCAATCAGTTCTACACATACAAAATGGGCAATGACTGTGTAGGACAGAGTACTGTGGAAAGAGATCAGGAGTCACAGTGGATCTCAAGCTAAATATGAGTCAACAGTGTAACACAATATTGGCAGGGGGAAAAAAAGCAAATTCTGGGATGTAATTAGCAGAAGTGTTGCAAAATACGAGAACTAATTCTTCTGCTCTACTCCGTGCTGATCAGGGTTCACATGGAGTATTGCGTCCAGTTCTGGGCACCACAGGAACGACACGGACAAATTGAAGAAAGGTTAGAGAAGAACAACAAAAATAATGATAGGTCTAGAAAACATGCCCTATGAGGGAAGACAGAAAAAATAGGGTTTTAGTTTGGAGAAGAGAAGGCGGGGGAGACAGGGGACGGACATGATCAGTTTTCAAGTACATAAAAGATTCTTACAAGGAAGAGGGAGATATTTTTTTCTCTTTAACCTCCGAGGATAGGACTAGAAGCAATGGGCTTAAATTACAGCAAGAGTGGTTTAGATTGGACATTAGGAAAAACTTCCTAACTGTCAGGTAGTTAAGCACAGGAATAAATTGCCCAGGGAGGTTGTGGAATCTTCATCATTGGAGATTTTTAAGAGCAGGTTAGACAAAACCTGTCAGGGATGGGTTAGATAATGCTTGGTCTTGCTGTAAGTGCAGGGGACTGAAATAGATGGCCTTGCGAGGTCCCTTGCAGTCCTACAATTCTGTGAGGATGACGCCAGTCACCTTGATTTTGAGGACACATTGACAATCATAGTTTGTACTAATAGGTCTTTGCATGACTCCACAGACAGATTCGGGAAGAACAATGTTTACCGCAGTGGCCATAGATCAAATGAGCCTTGATGCTAACAAGACCAGCTTTCAGCAGGACTTCCATGCTGGAAACTCAGTCCTGCCATCTGATGCCCTGCAGTTGCCACAGGTGTCATAAATGGAAATGGAAACCATGAAATTTTTTAATGTGCCATTGATAACAGGTTTACATTTTGCACCCACAGAGCAATGTTGTGATAGCATTATAGACAGTGAATTTTACCTGTAGATAGATTCTGTGTTTGGTGATGGAGTAATAGCAGTAATTCCTTGGATTAAGTAAGCTCATGATTGCTTCCAAATTTGGTGACAGAGGCAACCAATGATGGTGCTTGCTTTCTTAATTCCCACATTCACTTTGTGGCTGATTGTCATTTGTTGTTCAACATACTATCGAGATAAGTCAACAGTTTAAAGACTTGGCGCATGGGATCGTCCGAATTAGACAGGTCTTGATACGGCTGTTGAGGAACTGGCTAGTTCCTAACCTCCATTTTCATTCAGTTGATAGGGAGACCAAAGTTATGAGCCATTGCAGGAGAGTGGTTTGTAAGATGTAGTAGTGCTGCTCCAGAGTGTGCCATAAAGTCGTAATCATCAGCCTAGAGCAGTTTCTGAATTAATACATCTGTCCCCCTGGTGTTCACTCATGGGAAACATAGAAGAGCTTAACAGTACGGAAGCATATAAAGAGACCAGATAATCTAACGTGCCATAGTTTCCTTTAGCACTGAAGCAAAGAATAGACATCAAAGGCTAGAAAAGAGGACACACCCTTGCTTCCTCCCATTTGTGACCGGAAATGGGTCTGTCACCATTAACACTAACTTTTCCAGCCATGCTGTCATGGAATTGCTGAATTAATACATTTGCTTGCCATCTAAGTCCAGCAAGTGATTTCCAGAGGGCAGTGCAGTTTACCACACTGAATGCTTTGGTTAGATCAAAAACAAACAAGGAATCTTGTGGTACTTTTAAAGACTAACACATTTATTTATTGCATGATTATTATTTAAATTATTTATAAAAATTTATAAATGTGTTAGTCTTTAAAAGTGCCACAAGACACCTTGTGTTTGTTTTACTGAACTAGATTGACACAGCTACTCCTTTGGAATCGGTTAAATCAAGAAATACAATGTACAATGGCTGGTGCCAATCACAACCTTTCTCCTGTCACTGTCTAATAATGAAAATTATTTTGTGCTGTGGTGAGCAAGGAAGGTACACTGCGACTCTTATAGAACATCGACGATGATTTGGGCCAGCAATTGCTCCACAAGAATCCGTGCAAGGAAAAAATAGCTCTATGTTTATAGATAATGAGAATACTGGCATCTTTCAGTTGTTGCGGTATGATTTCTTGAAGCCAGACATAAGAAAAAAAATCAAAAACCCTGTCAGTGAGAATATTTTCTCCATGTTTGCAAACTTCAGCTGGATTGGCAATCAGGACCAAGTTATTTCTTATTTTTCATTACTTGAACAGCCTTCTACACCTCATCTCATGTGGGTGGGTAGGCAAGTGTATTAGATATGGACCATTTGCAGACATCATCTGAGTCTTATCTGAAACAGTAGATAAACAATTAGGTAGTCCGTTAAAATTTTCATGTTTCCATTGGTGATGGCAGTGCAATCTGGGATGAGAGATTAATCAGCAGCATTTGTTAGTAGAATCCAGTCAGATCAGGTCGGGCCACATGCAGCTCTGACTCACATCACAGAAACCTATGGAGCATGCTGCAAGCTGCCCTATTTCTAGCCTGTTTTGATTCAGAAAGCAGTCAGCTAAGAGTGGCATACGCCTGCCCGTTGATATTAAGAAGATTTCAGGATAATTATAGTCAAATCACTCTGCATGACCATGTTTTGTATATCCAACACAACCCATACCAGTGGTATAGATCATGTCATTCAGGGATACCCATTCAGCTCATATGTCATCAGTGATTCATACCATCATCATATCATATCATATCGCTATACAATTCATTGATATCATTCATTGAAAGAGTTCCTAAAACTGTAATTAGCAGAGCTGACAATTGTTCAGCAACTGACAGATCTTTCAGCCAGGCAATATTTACATATTTAACTGCCTGGGTTTTACATGTTTTCAGCTGAGCAGACAGGGAGAGTGGTCAGTCCAACAATCAGGCCTGTACAATATCACAGTCATGCACACTGCAGGTCACACTGTTATCAATCAGATACCAATGATGTGAGTGAAGGCACATCAAGGTCATTTTTCTTTGTCAAGGAATCAGAAGACGGTGGCTCTAATAATAACATGGTACTAAACCAAGGGGTGGGCAAACAACAGCCTGCGGACCGCATCCGGCCTGTGAGCACCTGTGCTCCGGCCTGCGCTCTCTCTCTCTCCCTCCCAACTCCAGCCAGGTGCTGTGCAGCAGGAGAGACACAGGAGGCTCTGAAAAACAGAGTGCCTCCTCCTGCACCCCTCCTGCGCTGTAAAGGGCCACAAGTGGGGTGGCTGCCCACCATCAGAGCTGGGAGGGAGAGCGGGTAAGTGCTGGTGGGGGGAGGAGACGGGGGGACCATGGCCAGGCTGAGCTGGCCCTTCACAGAGAAGCAGAGTCAGAATCAGAGCCAGCTGGGTGCTGCCTCCCGCGTCCCAGTGCTAAGAAGCACCTCAGTATCTCCAATCCCCCACCCCACCCTGTTATGCTGGGACCCCTCCTGCCCCACATGGTGGAGGGTGGTTGCAAGGCATGGGGAAAGTGGGGCGCCAGAGGGCACAAAAGTGGCAAATGTGGGCTTGGCCTCCGAGTGCCAGAAATCCTCACTACGCCACTGCCTTCCACGCTCACCTGCGGCCAGCTCAGTGCTCCCCCGGAGCTGGTTCTTCGTCACCCCCTTCTACCTCCAGCCAGCTCTGTGCCGCCCAGGGCCAGCTCCCCCCACTCCCCGCCCCCAGTCTCTGCCTACCCTGGCCCCCGAGCTGGCTTTCCCCTGCCCCCACCAGCCCACCTGTGAATATTACTGCCCACCCCTGTGCTAGACACATGTTGTCAGCTAAAGTGGGCCCCCAGTGTTCCTCTTCTGGTGCCACAGACTCATAGCAGTCAATACAGGCTGTTAAGTCACCTAAAATAATTAACTTGTCTTCACAGGGAGCTAATCAGAGCAAGTCATTTAGTTCCTCATCAGAGTTACTCATTTTCAGTGTGTAAGTCCTGACCAACAAAGTCTAACATCCACATCCTAGGGGCAATCAGAGCTTCATTTGTGCCTCTTTTATACCAAGGGTAATGCTCTCCAAAGGAGACAAGATTCCTTCCCCTGGCAAACCCAACTCCTGCTTTACATGGCTGGTGTCCTGTCCAGAAGAAAATGTTCCTAGTACTCTCCTCAGTCAGCAGCTGAGCCTCTTCTGCAAGTCGAGTCTTGCTTAGTGCTGCAATGCCCAGGATATCCCTCAAACTCATGAGCAACCAAAGCTCATGCGCCACATGATGCAAAGCACGGTCAGTTTGGTTTGGATGATCAAGGAATGTGAACATTTCAAATTGCAAAACTGAAACAAAAAAATCTTTTTGTGACTTATTTGAATTTCAATGATGTGACGGGACACCCTCAGCTGACGGAAGCTAGGCAGGATTCCTGGAGATGAATGGTTTTTGTGTAACCTTTTCTAGCCTCCTCCTTGGATTGAGGTTGTTGGTGTGTCCTTGAATAGAAGCAGCTCATCTCCAGCATCCCTGACCAATTTACCTTGGCTAAGACAATTGAAGGACTTCCTGCTTGCAGATTTATTTTTCGAGTAACATTCTTTGAGACCAGTTACCCGCTTGCCCAGGCTAACAAGACTGGTCCATCTTGCAGAACAAACTTGGCCCCTCCCAGGCTTTCCCCCATACCAGGGGAATGTGGATGATGAAAAGCGTTGCACTGAAGCAAGGAATTACTACTATTATATCAAGACAATATTGGATACAAATAATACCAAGAAAAATTAACATACACTCCTGGAAGAAGTTGGTTTGAGTTACATTAAATGTCAGATGCTGCGTGACAGCTGCCCCAGAAAAGGCTAGGGCCACATATCTGTACTAGTCAAACCCCAGAGGAGATGTTATTTGATATTTCTCTGCTGTACTTGCTGACTCGAAGGATCACTGAGAGGTTCCTGGAGGAGGGCAGACACTGTCTGTAAAGGGGAATATCCTGCTTCGTCCAAAACAGACACAACCCTGGTAGGCGCTGTCTTTTCTATGACTACTCCTGGGTCCTCAAGAGCTGGAAGTGCCTTCTATCACAAGCAACTTGACCATCCCTTTCTGGTGGGAGGCTCCAAAATGTCACCCCCCTTTTGGTATCCTCCAGTAGGGGCTACAGCAATGTGCTCGCCTGAAGGACTTCTACCTTTCAAACTCATCTGGAGGCAAACACTGGTGCCAAACCCACTTGTCTGCTCTTGAGTGGAATGAGATGCTTTGACACGACACAACACATCTGTGCTCAAGTCTGCACTGCCTTCACCTTCACTTCTGGGTGCAATTCAAGGGCGGATTATTGCTTATAAAGCTGTGACTCTATGGGACCCACTTAAACAGGAGAACTTTTCACACCAGACCACTGAAGCTAAATTTGACAAGGAGGCATCTGCTCTTAGCTCCTACGGTAAAAGAGGGGCTGCTGACTCCCTCAGTTGAATCTGTTGGCACATCTCCTGCATAGGGAGCTTGAGGGCATGATTCCAATGTCACATTTGATTTAGTTTTTGTCTGCCTTAAATACAACTGAATAAAACTATTTTTCCTTTTTAAACTTAATAGTAATTAATGTATTTCAACTTCCTAAATGCCCACCTAGCTGCCACATGGACAAGGGCTACAAATCAACAGAACAGAAATTAAGATTCTTTATCCAGATTCACTTAAAAGCAAATAAACCTTTACCTTTTCCCCAGGCCCTCGGAAGCAGTGAGCCCATTGGAGACAGAGATGCTGTGCATTCAGAGCCTAGTCCACTGGCAGAAAGCACAGAGGGCTTGACAGTAGAAAGAACACACCGCCTGGGTTTGATGCATGCCACAAATACAAGGATTGCTAGACCCATAAGTTAGGCTGGAGTTTGGAAATTAACTTCAGGATGAAAAGTGTTAGTTATTTCCTCTTCACCTGTCACTCCGGGTGAAACACTAGAAGGATATTTGGATTCACGTAATCAGCACAGAAGACAAATGTCAACAGAGGAAATAATAATAAAAAAACAGTAATCACCCGTAGCCCAGCAACCTGAAGAACGAGTGTTAAGGAACTGCCTGAGAACCCTTTCCTCATGATGGTTTTAGGTAATGACCACATTGCTCTGTGCACCTTTTAAGCTGCTTCTGCAATTCCCTGCCTGTTTAAAGAGTCACAGATTAATGCACTGGTCACATTTTTAAAATTTTGACTCCAGACCACTAACTGATTACTAAACAATTCACCTAGCCTGCAGCTTCTGCTCTCTGTTTCCCCTCAAAACAGCTGTTCATTGGAAACTTTCTGCAAACAAAGGCAGCAGAATCATACTTCATGCCACATTTAAGCAGAGGCTGCTTAAACAAGATGGTATCTTCCACTAAATCAGAACTTCTCCTAGACTGGAATCCTTGCTAACACAGAGCTATGGGGAAGAAGATACAGCCCTTAAACTATGCTGATAAAACATTAGAATTTACTACCAATAAACCCCCAAACTATGCTAACTCAGGTATTCATCATTACATTGATGGCAGAGTCCATAACACTGCCTCACATCACCGGTGGATTTCTGGCAAGAAGGCAGGCTGTACTTCCTCAGTGGGGGACTTTATGCTGAGGACCTGTGATTTTGAAAAGGATTGAGATTGTGATGGATCATTTGAGGAATATGAGCTCCCTGTAGGATGCTGTGGCCTGGAGAGCTAGTCCAAACCTGAGACCATAAACACAGGAATCTTGAGTAGGAATCGGGAAGATCTTTTACCTCAAGAAGCTTAGCTTGTTTAGCTTAACCAAAAGAAGACTGAGGGGGGATATGATAGCTCTCTATAAATATATCAGAGGGATTAACATTAGGGAGGGAGAGGAATTATTTGAGTACAGCACCAATGTGGACACCAGAACATCCCTTGTGTAGAAGAGGCTCAGCACAGAACTCAAACTCCAGGCCACAGGAGTATGTGAGGGTGTTACAGTGGCTTTAAGCCACTTTTTTCCATTGCTTGGCCCTGGGATGACTTAGGCAGCCCTGGGACCTTGTTTGCTTTAGGGCTGTCTCTCTAGGTTACCCCAGGTATGCAGGCCAGGGTGCAGCATCCCATCTGAGCATACCCCCCACCCCAGAACTCAGGAGGGGACCTATAGGGCAGCATTCCAGCAGTTTCTGCAGTGCCTGAACTAGGGAACTAGACCTGAAACCAGCTCCAGGGGTTCTAGGGCCCCTTTCAGCTTGTAGGCCTGATGTACAGGGATGAGCAGCTCACCGCTGAATCTCACTCCTTTAGGCTTCCTTTGAAAATCAATCCCATTGCACTACAGAGCTGGGACAACGCCACAAATCCTTTCCAGGGCAGGTTTCTCTGGGAATGGCATCCCTCAGCGTCTCCTGCCAGCATTGCCAACGTTTACTGCAGCCACCAACTGGGAAGTATCAATCAGCAACTTGTACTGGGGAGAGCCATTCTGTGTTTATATGAATGCCCCTCTCAACCCCGCGCCCTCCAGCAGTATAAACACTTTCCCCCCACAGCCCTGCTGGCCCACTCATGGGTGGGACATTTCCTTGTTATTTACATTTAGGAGTAATTTGTGAACCATCTGCTTTCTCCTGTATGCTGTTATTCTGCTTTAATGTGTTGGGTTTCCAAACTGCTCCTGCTTTTCCACCAAACAAACAAAAACGTGGAAGAGATGTATTCAATGCGGTCAAAGGCCTGGCACTTACCAGGAATGCTGGTACTAAAATGTGAAAGATTAACTTGCTCACTCCTAGGGGCTACGGCAGGATTCATAGCTGTCTGAAAACAAGTAGGGGCCCATCTGACCAGGAATTATTAACCTTTCTGGTTTCTCAGGGAACCTTAGGAGCCTCCCTCCAGTCGATTAAGGCTCTTGGATCTGAACTGTAGCAATTATAGTCATCAGCTATGGCAATTTTTAAAGTTAGAAACAAGAGAACTCTATGAGACTAGCAAATTGGAAATTCATCATTTTACTTAGCTTATGTAGTTCCTGTAGAGTTGTACACTGGGTGAAAGGAATTCAATCCCAGACAAAATTTTAACTGCAAGCATGACCAACGGTTAGAAACTACTGCACTCTGTTCCAAAAGCCTCACAGTAATATTTCCGTGCATGTTTAAGAGTTTCCTTTACAACACTGTACAACCCTGTTAAAATGTAATCCGTTTTAGAAACAGCTCCACTAATCAGCACTTTCCTTTGCTTTTCTAAGCGTTTCCAATTATTTTGGCAAATAGTCAAATACCTGCCAACAAAGATATGCTTTGGTGTCATTAAAACTGTCCAGCTAACACACAATATTTTATCATCCACACCACCAGGGAGCAAAGGCGATAGGTATTTTTAGAAGAGTGCAGATTCAAACTATTTTTTATGATAGAGCACACACTTTCTCTGCCAGGGACTTGGGAACAGTACTGGAGTGGGGATGGGTGCTATGGAAATACATACACCATCATTACTAAATCACACACTCTTGATTGCATTTCAGTCCACAAGCTACTGCTCCTGTTCTTGGAAATGAACAGCAAACTTTCCCATTGTAAATGATTTCTGAGAAATGTACAGAAATGTTCTCCCATCGGTGTTCACTAGGACACTGACACAGCCTCAGTTAAATTAAAAACCTTTGGACCGCTAAACCTAGGAAAAGCCCCACCAACAAGGACCACATCTGGGCCAAGTTTCAGGCAGCTATTTTGCTGCAGTCCTATTAAAAACATATTAGGAATTTAAAAACAAACAAGCAATCAAGCTACTACCCACCCACCACCCACTCTCCTATTCATTCTACTGTGTTACTTATTTCACTGGGCCGTGCAGGACTTACCTGGTATTTATCTGGATCAGCCCCACCAGCCTGAGCCACAAAGAGCCCAGAGCCAACATCCAGTTCCATCTCATCAGGGGAGCGCTCAAAGCGAACCCGGCGAAACTGCTCGCAGTTCAGGTACAGAACCACTTCATCCTCCACCACACTGATGGCAAAGCGAGTCCACTCATTCACCAGGGAAGGTATGGAGAATGTCGCAGCCACATATGAGCGCTCAGAACCCGGTTCTGTGTAGTAGAAGATGATCTGTTGCTTCCTGTCCTTCACGTCTGAGAGCTTCACTCCAACGTAGATGACTGTCTGCAAGGCATCTGTGATGGCGAAAAGCATGCCCGCTTTGTTGGTTGTGGGCTGAATATGGAAAAGGAGTGAAAAGTCTCTATAAAAGGGGCTAGGCAGGTGGTAGCGGGCCACTTGACCGGCGTTGGCATCCTGGCTGAATACATAGCCAAGACTGTTGTCAGGCCCATCCACTTGGGTTATCTGCTGAGGCGGGGGATCTCCAATCAGCTGCAAGAGACTGACTTCTGTGCTGAAATTTTCTGCAAGGGAAGAAAACGGAGACATCAAAAATAAGCACATCAAGGCACAACCCAACAGTGGTAGGCCCCCTCAGAGTCTCAGATAGAAAGATACGCGCACCCTAACCACTGGTCTATACCAACCACAAATGACACCTGCAAGAGACTTTTGTGTTGATGTGTGTATAGCAGGGCTTGACAAAACCCGGGCGCCAGGTTGCCATGGCGACTAGGGTTTGTATCCTGGCTCCTAGCTCCGCATTGGAAATGAAATGGAGGAGCGCCCTCTGGTGACCAAAAATAAAACTGCTGGTGCCTAGCTGGGAGCCAATTTTGTCGAGCCCTAATGTATGGGCTCCATGCAGACACAGAGTGACCCATGCGTGTGCGGCTGGAGGGTTAGGGCCCGTGTCAGCAAACATTTAGGATGACTGGTGCAGAGCATGACAGCTGTGGTGCTAATTGGTCATACAGGAGCAATAACAGTTCCTAGGCACTTCTTCCCTGAGAGATTGGATAGTTAATGAGAAGCACAGCATCTTATTAGCTGATTGGCCAGAACACTGTATTTTAAAAAGTACCACTGTTCTTCTAAAGCTGTCACACAGCGATGGTGGCTTTAGGCTGAAATGTTCACCCTCCCAACTCTTCTCATTCATTTTTGCCCTAAACTGAATAAACAGAATCCTGGTTGGTTCTGGAGCTGATTAGCTTGGACTTTTTAAACCATTTATTATTTGGGTCATCTTTGGAGCCCTGGCGGCACTGTGCCATGTATATTAAGCTAGCCGACAGTAACACTGCACATGGGGCTAGTCAGACTTGCAGAATAACTGAAATTTCTCTCACAAAGGCGAAGACAACCAGTCAGGAAAATAACGTTGTACGTGGCCCTCTCCTACTTGCCCTTCCCGGGAGGAAGAAGGGGCAAATAAACATCTGGAGCAGAATGCAGAAACAAGGAGGCAATCACATAACAAGCCAGTGTGTTATCAAAGCAAAGACAGGGGACGCATTTTGTGTTCCTGTGCCTGAGTCTGAGAGAAGCAGACCACCATCACAGCCAATAACAGCACTTATGCAGAGCTGCAGTTAGTAGCAGCTTTGCAGACACAAAGCCACATGAGTGACCACACCCTGAAGAGCGTATTACGCCCCGAGAGCCCCATTCAAACACAAACATACTTAACCTACTCGGGACTGACAGAGAAAGTATGTGTTCTGCTGAACTGCAGCCTAAATTACCTGGGTAAACTCTTTGATCCCAGAGCAAAAGAAAGCACGTTGCATCAAAACCAGAAGTGAGGAAGAATGGGCTGATGCCCCTTGGGTACGCAGACAGATTGTGCTGGTGTAGGGTTCAGCCAAGGTCTTCAATTGAAGGCTTTATTTAGGCTCTCCCCCTTGTTACTAAAGGGGGCTGTTATTTGAAACAAAGGAAGCTGGGTATCGTACATTAAGGCAGGGCCCGGATCAATGAAGGGACTATTGGGGCTGGAGGCCACTGCCCCGGCCTTAAAGGGGGTCCCAAGCTCCAGCCCCTATGGCCCCTGCCATATCCACCCCTCCCCCATCCTGCTAAGCCCCCAGAGCGCCAGGGGACAGAGAGCCCCTGCCCTGCCAGCACTGGGTGGGGTGGGGTGGGGGGTGCCCTTGGCCAGAGACATTCCCGCTCTGCCCCTGGGCAGGCCAGCACTGTTTGCTCCATGCCAGGGCCGGCTGGCGCTTGGTATGGCCTACGGCTACGCTGTGCCGGCTCTGGAAGGCTGCAGAGGAGGCCCTTACAGAGCACCAGCCGGCCCTGGCCCCGCCCCTGGGGGGCGAACCGGCTGGCCCAGGGGCAGGGCAGGAGCATGGCCTCTCCCCCACCCAGCACGGCCATGCAGGGGCCCAGACCGGCGGAGTGGGGGGATTGGTGAGAGTGGGGCCCCCACAGTGGTGGAGCAGCCGAGGGCCCCAAGGGCCCTTAATCCAAGGCTGAGGGTCGGCACCCTAAAAGATAAGAACAGTCATTTTTAAAAATTCCTTCAATAACCAAGTGTTTTGAGAGCTCCAATGGGTGTCGCCTCCTGGTGGGGTGAGCTAGGAGTTGGGCCAAGGTCCTCCAGTGGCAGGGTCAGGGCAGGGCTGGAGTCTGGAGCCACAGGTCACAGACCCCTGTGTTAGGGTCACCTGCTGTCTCCAGTGGACGTCTGACCTCAGAGGAACTCTAGTGGACGAGCGCTGAGTCAAGGGGAGAGGCTGCAACCCTTGCCCAGGAAGGGCTGCGAGGAAGGTCCAGCAAGGAGTGACGTGGCAGTCAGAGCACAGCAGCCTGAGGGGCATCACGCTTGAATTCAGACAGGAACAAGTGTTCGTTGCTGCAGGGCGGTGAGTCCAGGAACACTTGCCCACCCCCCCTCTTTCCCATTTCCTTCCATTTGTAGGGTTTGTTCCCACACTGGATGACTACGACCCTGCTTCCAGTGGAAATGCCACGGCATGGCCCAGGGGAGAAGGAAGGAGGCAGTGTTTGGAGAGAGAATTCATACAGAAGACATTCATGTCTCCGGTCTGTGCACAATTCAAGGTTCGGCACTCCCGCACTCACATGAAGAAGCACTACTGATTTTTCTCCTTTATAGCAACCGTCGGTTACAGATCATACAAATTACATGAGAAAATATAGCGCAGTCCAAGAGACCACTGCTGCCATCCAGGACTGGCCTACCAGCATGAACCCAGCAAATGCTGACTTTCTCCCATAACCCAAGGGTTTAATTATTAGAGGGGATTGTGGGGGACTTGGGCAGGGAAGTAGAGGTCATTTAATAAATGTCTCCATTCCCTGTGAGATTCCCCCCCAGGAGGGGAAACAAACATTAGCTCCTTTGGGGGTTTATGGGACAATTCCCCTGTCTCAAGCGTGTATCATGTTTGACAGAAACAAAACACATTACCTAATAAATCTAGACTTATTGAACTTGGGCCTGGGGTGGCGTCAGACAACAGCCAAGAGCTGACACATGGCAAAGCAAAGGATAAATACGTACAGGCCATTGGCACTCAACAGCCCTTCGAGCATCCCTTCTGTGGGCCAATATGGCCAACAATCAGCTGGATGCAGACTTTGCATCTGGGGAGTGAAAAGCCCAGCCTGGGCTTGTTCAATAGAGAAGCCCCTTCCTACCAGTGCTGGACTGGTCTGCTGTGGGGAAAGCAAACTGCTCGGCCTGTCCAGCCCCAGGATCACCCAGCATATGTGTGATGGCTCCCTCATAGGTATGGCTGCCCAGTACTCAGGAGATGTGACCGTCGCATGAGCAGACGTGCCTGAGGCTCAGCTAACCCTGACCTAGCCAGATCAAAGCTTTCACAAGTAACCGCTGCAACAGGAGCCTCCTAGGTCCAGCCCAGCGTCTTGTACAGGGCTGCATGGCCATCTCTGCTCTGTGGCTGTTATGGGAGCGATCTCTGGTCTAGTGTGATCTAGGTCAAGGTTAGCTCCGGTACATCTGCGCAGGTGCTGATCATGCCCTCTGGCTGCCCCAAGAACACACCCACCCTGCTGCTCACAGGAAGCTGTGAGGGGCTGGCTTTAATAGGTGTATCTGTCTTCAACATTCCCTGCCGTCCTGGTTCTCATGTGGGTCCAAGCTGCTCCTTGATGGGACTGTCAGGGTGACTGGTTTGCCGGGTCTTACCTCCTTCATGGCAATTAGGTCAGCCCAGGCAACCTGGAGATGGATCCATTCGCCCTCTGCTGCACAAGCCCCAACATTTCCCGAGGAGGCACTGCCATTGTGTGTTTATAAACCCCTGCATCCCTGCCCAGGCTGTATCATGTCTGACTGGCACTAGACATAGCATGTGCAAGAAACAGGATGGTGCATACGAGTGCCAGATGGAGAGATATGTAATGCACCTCTTCTGCCCTGCCCTGGTGGCGTGTACAGCTGTTGTTAGAGGTGTGCCATGGGAAGCAAGCCTCAGCCCAGCACTCTTGCCTGTTACCCCTGACTCGCACCCCACTACAACCTGCAGGGCTTGCTACACTCTACTAGTTGCAACTTCCTGACCGCAGAAGCCTGATGCTACATTCCACGGGTACTAGAAGGAGCTGGAGGAGCTAACCAGGTTGCGAATATGCTACTCCAAGAATCAAGGCCATTGTTTCTGTATTGCCTGTGATGTAGGCGAGCAGTTCTCTGTAGAGTGTAAGCAGCGCAAAGAAATGGCAAGGGCTCCCAGGAAAAGGTGTTCTCCTGGGATCGCTTGCTAGATAATAAAACGAATGGTGCCTGAACTATTGCATAAATGAACCTGTCCTGAGCCCCCCCTCTTTGGTATGTTTCTTAAATCCCCAAGCAAAATGCTGTGGGGGTGAACCGAGGGTAACACAGGGCTGGATTCACCCCAACTCGTCGCCCCATTGCACTTGAAAACCCAGAGTCCTGGTGGGGTGGAGACATTCACATTCACTGAGTTACAACACAAATGCCATTCGACAGAACACCACAGGCCAGATCCTTAACAAGATCTGGAGCGACAGAGGATGGGAAGGCCCTGCTCTAGCCAGGTCAGCTGCATCAAGTTTCTGCAGCCCCTAGGCGCTGAAGAACGTGGTTCTTGACAGCACACTTTGGTGCACAGTGCTCTCCACGTGCCGCAGGGAGAGGAAGTGGATACCCAGTGCTTCTGGTGCTCTCAGTGTGCGAATGTGCAGCTCACGAATCCCAAAGACAGAACAGCCACAGAATTCCACTCCCCGGGCCACAATGACACGACATGGAGACACAAGCTGCCTCCCAGCGCCTAACGAGAACGCTGTGCATCATGAAGGCTCACGTGAAGCAGCATCTGTTACTCCCTGGCAGCAGTTGCACTCCAGGGGCCAATTTACACCAGCACCTGGCTCAGTGGCTTTTCAGTTATTTGTTCTTGGATGGAAAATGGAATTCCTCCCGCATGTGAGCTGGCATCCCCTGCGACAAGCCTCAGGTGGCTCTACTGAGTAGTCGGCTGGAAATTCTCCCTTACAATGTGAACTGAGCAACGCTTCCTTCCTCTTCTGTTCTCACAGCTCAGCCACCGGGAGCCCACATGGCCTGACAACTCTTTTAGCCACTCAGTCAAAGAGGTTACAGAGAAAACAGAGCTCTGGGGTTGGGACTCTCATGGCACCTTGGAGCACGCCAGGAACAGATTTGAGAGAGTCAAGGGCTGCCGCACGAGGCGACAGAATACCCATAGAGCAGGCCTCCTTACCGTGCATTGTGCTTAGCTGAAACTGGATTTCAAGTCAATTCAGCTAATCCGTCGCACTCCCAGCCAGGGTAACAAACAGTTTCTTTCACCTGAGCCCCATACAGAGAGCCAGCACCTCATGAGTCTTCTTTCTCTTTGCTAGAGTGGCACCCGGTGCCCCCCTGTAGCCAGCCACTCACACAGATCTGCGGGTGGGCATGAATCCATCGCTGTGCTAGCACCAGAAGGGGTGCTGGATAGCAGCAACTGTACTCACAAGACAGCAAGGACTGCCATGGTTGGGATGGCAGGCCTCTTACCAGGCCTCAGGCCTTCCCAGCACCACTGACTGAGGTAGCTCTGGTTCTCAGCCCCAGGCTCTGCTGGCAATGATCTGGAAGAATACAGAAATCAGTGCTCGAAAAGTCTGTGCCCAAAGACCAGCAGGACAGCAAACAATGAGTACAGAAAGATCTCTTTCACTTGGCAGGCTGTGCTCACTCGTACACCATGCCTTTTGATACAGAGAAACACAAGAGAGAATGTAGGCTGCACTCATGTAGTGCCGACAGACCCTCGATGTCAGCAGGGAGGGTCAAACCTAGGACTGGTGTAAGTTACTGTGGACAGCAGCTAAAATCCACACAAGCCCTTAGCCATTTCCAGTGGGGCTAGGCGCCACTAGAAGGGGACAGTGCCACACTCAGCCAGGGCTATACGTACAAGATGGGGAATGGCATCACAGACAGCAGCAAAAGGGATGAGGTGAGCTAGTGGATGACCTAACTGCATGGAGGTCCCTCTGTGATGCTGCGGCTCAGAGGGTCACAATGATGCTCAAAAGGCGTAAGGAACGGGACATTGAGCAGGAACAGGGAGCTCCTATTTACTCTGCATATAGCCTTGGGGAAAGCAGTGCTGGACAGTGCATCCAATACAGTGGACAGAATCACAGAAGATGAGGGTTGGAAGGGACCTCAGGAGGTCATCTAGTCCAACCCTCTGCTCAAAGCAGGACCAGCTCCAACTAAACCATCCCAGCCAGGACTTAGTAGGTAAGTTGGGTGGGATAGTTTGGAACGGATCTTTCAGGTAGGGGCAAGCTCCTGAGCGTTGCTGGGGAGAGGAAGTCAGTGGAAAGACTCAGATGCAAATGGAGTGATGGGCATGGATGATTGTCTGAACAGCAGTGTTCTGGGTGGAGTCGAGGGGGACGAGGTTTCGGCAGCCAAGCTGTGAGACAGGGGAGAGAGATTTGGTGGTATGGACCGACAGAAAAGCCTGGGTCTGCTCCTTGATATATAGGTAGGCCTTTCCAGGGATGGGATCAACAGCAAGATGGATATATTTGCAATATTTTATAAAAGCAAACTATGCGTGAGCCAAATTTTGTACCTACAAAGGTAGCCTGATTAGTGAGGGGGACTGGCAGCAAAGGAAGCACCATTACCTGACAGAGCACCACACGGATCCATCCAAGACAGACAACACAGTGGAAAATCTTTGTTAGAAACACAGGAGACCATAGGAGGAAGCAGAGATTCAGAAGGAAGGGACAGGACCTATAATCACAGAGACAGTACAAGATCCCCAGAGACTTTAAGAATAGCCACATGTACACACTAACACTAGGGAAATGGGTGACACCCCATTGCCACCATCTGTTTTCCCTTCAAGCCCCATGTGTATGCCACACCACAGGTTCGGGAGGAAGGACTGCTGGCAGGGTAATGAAGAGCAGGGTGTTGGCCTATGCAATGTGCAGATATGTCTGCCCGTGAGGTAGGAACAGCAATCCAGTACCACACCTAGGAGGGAGCACTGCCGGTGAGAACGCTGGTACTTAGCCAGGCTGCTTTAGGTAGCATCCATGAGAGGGAAGCTCACATGAGACTTTGAATAGGAATACACAAAATCCTCCTCCATTCCTTCCAGCAGCGCCATCTGACCTCACAGACCCCTTTCCCCCGCTGCATGGGAAAGTGTGCTAGATCGACACTCCTTGCCTGGAGTCTGAAAGCTTCCAGATGAGATAATTACAGGACAAGCCTTTCTATTTTTCTCAAGGCATGCACAGATTTTCTAGCCAAAAGGATCTCTCCTACCAGCCCCAGCTGAACATCTGGCTCTGTGCAAGTCAGCCTTCAGTAAATTCCTATTGTTTTGGCAACAGTGCGCATCCTCTCCCCATCGCCCACACAACGGGTGTGAGATTCTTCCTAGCATGTGTCAACTGTTAGGGCTGGTGCCAACTTGGAGCAAGTGAACTACGCTGTATTGCCATTTAACTCCCAACTTGCCGAGAGCAAGAAATCAAACTCACTACCACATTATCTTCCAATTCTAGATGCTCTCTATTTTGTTTGGAACACACAACACCTCCCTTCAATCACTCCATCACCTGCAAAATTAACACAAATCTGTGCAGCCCAATTCAACAAGATCTGAACCCACAAGTGGCAGAGGCATGGTGCAAAATGCACATCCATGACAGTTACAGCTGAATTCCAAAGGGGTAGCCGTGAAGTGCTTGCATTTCCTGGTTTGTGAATCATTGTGCGGACACCGCACCACGACAGGGGACAACCCCACTTGAGATGAAATTCAAAGAGCTGGCCTTGCTCAGGAATGTGTGTTGGGATACATTTAATCTTTAAGAAAATTCTGAGAATTTTCCATGAAAAATAATCTTGCTGCTCCAAATTTACATTTTTCCATGTCAATCCACAGAAATCAGGGAATAAGAAAGCCAGGGTCACGTTTGACAGACAGCTCAGGGTACCTCCCATCCCTACAATGCGCACCACACTGTCTGTGCGTGAGGAGTTAATACTCAAAGGACCCAGGGGAACTCCTCTAGCGTTTTTTGTTTTAGGTTTTTTGGTAGTTTCAAGTGTTTTTCTTTAGCACTTTCAGATCTACAAAAACGACCCACTCCCGTTTTGAAGCGAGACTCTTTTTGGGGCCGAGGAAAGGAGGGAACCTAGAGTGAAGCTGTGGTCCTTAAGCAAAGCTCACAGGGCGCCTCTAGAGCCACCACTCACCATCTACAAAGAGCATGGCTCCAGGCCTGTTACTCATCTGGCTGACCCTCAATTTTCTTCTCAGTTTCTATGGTGAGAGTGACCTCGGAGCTGACTCTGTGTCACACCTGGCATCTCCAGCTTTCGGTCTCTTTCAGCAAGACCCACTACCCACAATATCATGAGTGTATGTCTTGCCCAACCTGAATGGATGGGATGGGCAGGAAAGACTTGGATCACAAGGGGCCACTGATGAACATTTGCTCTAAGAATGCTGTAGAACGACCATTGCTGTGAGACTCTCTCTCTGGGGCAGGGGACTGCCTTGTCTTTTTGTTGTGTGTACAGCACCTAGCACAGCAGGGTTCAATTCTTGACTGGGGTCACTCAAAACTACCACCATACAAATAAATAAATAAATAAATGGTCAGTTACTTGTAATGGGAGTTTTCTGAGCTGGTTCTGCATATTCTCACTCATGGGGCGGCGCCCCTTTGTGGTGCCTTATGGTAAAACCCTCTTCTAGCAGGGTCAGCAAGAACAATCCTCTGCCCTCTCCCCCCGCCCCCCCTCCTCAGCATCACAACGAACTAAGGACAAGGCAGAAAAGGGGAAGAGCTCCCTCACCTTTGCAGTTTCTTCCAAGGACTTGGCAGAGAAAGGAAGGTGGGTGGGAAGAGCAACTGTGCATAGCCACCTCCAAGAACTGTGGTTACAGGGAACAGTCCTTTCTCCTTTGAGAGCCTTGGCATAGTCTCCCTGATAGGGCAGAGCAATAAGCAGTGCTGAAAACTAACCTGGAGGCAGGAGCAGAGCCTTAGCTGAATGCTGATGGAAGCAGCACCTTGCAGAACATGGCGGCCACCCCAAGAGCCTAGTCCAGATCATTGTACTTGGGCTAAGTATGCACCAAAATCCAGCTGCAGCTTTGCAGATTTCAGCATTGGCACCTGCCTAAGACAGGCAGAGGAAGTGGATGGAAATCTAGTGGAAAGAGGTCAAATCGCAGCAGATACAGGGACTTTTGCAAATGTTTAGCCTTCTGCATGATATTGTTTAATCCACTGAGAAATAGTTCGGGAAGAAATCGTACATCCCATGTGGTTCTTGGCACAAGACACAAAGCCTAGACAATTTATGAAAATGCTTAGTTCTGTCCAGGTAATAAATGAGAGCCATTCTAGCATCCAAAACATGTACAACCAATCCCCCGCTCATTAGGGGGGAAAAACCCAGCAAATTAATGATCTGATTGACACAGACAGTGGTCACCATCTCAGGTACAACCTACAAATCAGGACTGAAAACTACCCTCCCCTTATAAAAAGAAGTAAAAGTTGGGTCAGTCATAAGGGCATTTGTGTGATGGCAATAACAAAAGTTGTCTTGATAGATAGATAAATGGTAGAAAGCACACTCAGCCAAGGGTTCAAAGGGTGAATTCATCAAATGGCAATCCCAGGGAAGAACAGGAATCCTCACGAGAGGGAGACACTTTTGACAAACCTTTCATAAACTATTGAACTTAACAATGAACACAACAATTTACTGTCAATTAGAGTGTGATTATGTGAAGAGAGCTGCCGAATGAACGTTTAATGAGGAGTTAGATAACCCCTGATATATACATAGGTATTTCAGGACACAAGGGACAAGACCAGAGACAGGAGAAATGGGTCGTACCTCCATCCAAGTCCAATGTGTGGACCACTTCAGAAGGTAACCATTTCTAGTAGATTGCTTTCACAAGTTAATTAGAATGTCCTGCACAAACGAAGAACATGACTGCTCAAGAGCAGGCAGAGACAGAATCTGATTGCCCATGCCATCCAGTGAGATTGTGGGTTCAGAGGACAGGAGAAGATTCATTATAACCCCTCCACAAATTGAGGGAGATCAGGAAATCACTGCTGACATGGCTCATCCAAGGCAATGAGTATCATCCCTGTGGTGTCCTGTCGTATCTCCCTTACCACTTCTGATTCAATGGGTAGAGGGGGTGGGGGAATGCAAAAGGAAGGTATCTGGGAGCAGAAGAGGCGACACTGTTGACCCTCGTTTCGAACAGGTCAATCCCAGCTGGAGAACACACTTGGAACCAGCTAATTCTTTAGGGATCATTTGAATATCAGAGAGCCATCTCTGTTGAGCTGGTTCCACAGGATAAATGTTGTGATAAATACATCGATCCCAGAAACCAATCTCCTCTGCACACAGGAAAGCACAGTGTCCATAAGAACATAAGAACATAAGAAAGGCCGTACTGGGTCAGACCAGAGGTCCATCTAGCCCAGTATCTGTCTACCGACAGTGGCCAGTGCCCAGGTGCCCCAGAGGGAGTGAACCTAACAGGCAATGATCAAGTGATCACTCTCCTGCCATCCGTCTCCATCCTCTGATAAACAGAGGCTAGGGACACCATTCTTAACCCCTTTCTGGCTAATAGCCATTTATGGACTTAGCCACCATGAACTTATCCAGTTCCCTTTTAAATATTGTTATAGTCCCAGCCTTCACAACCTCCTCAGGTAAGGAGTTCCACAAGTTGACTGTGCGTTGTGTGAAGAAGAACTTCCTTTTATTTGTTTTGAACCTGCTACCTATCAGTTTCATTTGGTGACCCCTGGTTCTTGTATTATGGGAGTATTTAAACATCTTTTCCTTGTCCACTTTTTCCACATCAGTCATAATTTTATATACTTCTATCATGTCCCCCCTCAGTCTCCTCTTTTCCAAGCTGAAGAGGCCCAGCCTTTTCAATCGTTCCTCATACGAGGCACTCTCCAAACCCCTAATCATTTTAGTTGCCCTTTTCTGAACCTTTTCTAGTGCTAGAATATCTCTTTTGAGATGAGGAGACCACATCTGTACACAGTATTCGAGATGTGGGCGTACCATGGATTTATATAAGGGCAATAATACATTTGCAGTCTTATTTTCTATCCCCTTTTTAATGATCCCTAACATCCTGTTTGCTTTTTTGACCGCCTCCGCACACTGGACGGACATCTTCAGAGAGCTATCCACAATGACTCCAAGATCTTTTTCTTGACTCGTTGTAGCCAAATTAGCCCCCGTCATATTATAGGTATAGTTGGGGTTATTTTTTCCAATGTGCATTACTTTACACTTATCCACATTAAATTTCATTTGCCATTTGGATGCCCAATCACTTAGTTTTGTGAGATCTTTTTGAAGTTCTTCACAATCTGCTTTGGTCTTGACTATCTTGAGTAGTTTAGTATCGTCTGCAAACTTAGCTACCTCACTGTTTACCCCTTTCTCCAGATCATTTATGAATAAATTGAATAGGACTGGTCCTAGGACCGACCCTTGGGGAACACCACTAGCTACCCTTTTCCAATCTGAGAATTTACCATTTACTCCTACCCTTTGTTCCCTGTCTTTTAACCAGTTCTCAATCCATGAAAGGATCTTCCCTTTTATCCCATGACAACTTAACTTACGTAACAGCCTTTGGTGAGGGACCTTGTCAAATGCTTTCTGGAAATCTAAGTACACTATGTCCACTGGATCCCCCCTGTCCACATGTTTGTTAACCCCTTCAAAGAACTCTAACAATCCTTTGGTTTGTTGCTGCAATACATTGCTGTTGAATTGTCCATCACTACCTGCACAACCTTCCTTAAAGCCAGATGAACAGCTTTTAATTCCAAAGCACTGAGATGCAGGAATCACTCCTGAGAGGACAGGTTCCTTCAAACCGTCAAATGATTCAGATGCTCTCCCCAGTCTTTGGTGACGTGTTCGAAGTCACTATTCAGGATGGACCAGGAGCACTGCACTGTACGGTCAATGCGCAGTCATTATGATTTACCACCAATCAGGAGAGACTATGAGATTTGGAGACATGGTGATCAATGACTGAAGGCTGTCCCAATTTGAGATACCCAGTTTGCAAAGGGCTTAGCTAAAACACACAAGACAGGATGAATTTTACTCTCTGGGCAGGACATTGCCAGATCTACAGCAGGTACTGACTCATTTTGATAAATGTGTCCTCTACCAGAAAAATGCTGCCTGCCATGGATCTAGTATGTTGCATCTAAAGGGGATTCTTGGTGAAGGGCATATCAATGTAGGAAAGAGCCAGAGGCCTGAAAAGAGATCGATTGTGAATAGTTTAACAGCTTCTTGTGCAAGGAAGCCTTCAGTAGCCACTTGTCTAAATAGAAGAAAGCAAAAATACCCTGATTCATCAGATGAGCCATTGCCACAGAGAAATATTTTGTAAAACCTTTGGGCCTTGTGAAAAGACACTGTGCTGAGCGTGGCAACCAGCCACCCCAAATTGAAGGTACTTGTGGTTGTTTCTTGTCCTTTAGATTGAGTGTTGTGACCCAACCCGTGACTGACAGTGGAGGGATTATGGCAGCCGAAGTCAAGATACAGAACCAAAATATCTGAATGTATTTGTTTAAAGCTCATAGGCCCAGTATTTGCTGAAACCCTGCATCCTTCTTCCACACTACAAAACAGCAGGAAGAAGATTTCCAGACCCTTAAGAAGTTTCTGGGAACCTCCTTGACTGCATTTATCAGAGGCAATCTTCTGCAATAAGAATCATGTCATGACCGGGGTCCCTAAAAAGGGAGGCCTAAGGGGGAATGGGAGGAGGCAGTTTTTTTAATTGTATGGATCCTTTCTTTAAGCTCTGGAATCCATTGATCTTACCTAATTTGCCTCCATTCCTTGATGAAGTGGGCTAGCCTGTCTCCAAAGCTGGGGGCAGAATCGTCTGGATTGGCTGATTTTCAATTCCCCATCACCCTGTCAAAACTGAGGCCTGTTATTCCATGACAATGACACTGTTGAGGAAATGGCTATTTGGACTTGGACCTTGGTTTAAAAGATTTCTTCCTAGAGTGGCCTGTGTATCGCTGCAAGCTACTGGTTCTGCTGACATCGCTGGCTTGCCGAAAGAGAAGACAAAGAGAAAGACTGGTGGTCGGACTGCCTCTGGTATCAGAGAGACGGAGTGGAGGCCCTCCTTCTAGCATAGGGACTAAAACCCCAAGAGTGAATTGTTGATCTCATACACTTCAGTTTTCCCAGCAATTTGACAGTCTGTTTATTGAAAAGACCCGATTCTCTGAAAGGAAGGCCCTGAGATTAATTCTAGTGTCCACAACTAGGAAGGACAGGAAGGAGCCTTGTGTATCTCCTGATGGTCACGGCAGAGGTCCATGCTCTAGCAACAGAATCCAAAGAGTCAAAACAAGGTCTTTAGTGTACAATTGGCTACCTTCTGCTAAGTTGGCATTCACCAACTTTCTGTTATCCACCAACTCCTGTAAAAATGAGGTTATTTTTCCCCATAGATGAAATCAGAAAAAGGCCATTACAACTCTAATGCTCAGGGACGATGAGAACACCTTTTTCCCCAATGAGACAATCCTTTCCACCTCTTTACAAGCTGGAGTAGAATGTAATAGTCCAGATCCAGCCCTCTTATTGGTAGCAGTCAGCACAGGAAAGGCATCAAAGTAGGAAACCCCCTCAGAGGGTATCTGATCCAATTTGTCTGCTTTCTTAGAAACAGGTTGGCAAGAAGCCGGCATGGTTTTCACAGATTTAGCCAGCTGTAGCAAGCCGTCCAAAATTGATATGGATCTTCTACTCCTCGAAGTAGCCCCAAGTATATCAAACAATGAGTTAGAAATCTCTTCCACAGGGTCTGCAGGCAGATTTGAATTTGGACACTGCACGGTCCACCAAGTTCTGACAACACTATGCAATTCCATAAGGAAAACAACTCTGATATGTTCCTCCAGTGATAAACTAGGCTCATGATCCATTTCCAGATGATCCTGATGAAACAGAGAAGCTATCTTCTCAGCCTCTTCTTTAGACATTCAGGCATCATGGTTGATAATGCCAACGGATCAAGAGGAGTTAGAGTCAAGGAACTCTAGACCACTAAATCCTTAACAAATGCATTTCCTTTCCACCACTCAAAGGGTAATGAAAAAGCTTCTGAGGTGGCCCCCAGTAATGCCATAGGCCCCCAGGACTGCCAGTATCCCCAGAAACTAGGATTCAGGTGCAGAATGCAGACAATTGAGTGGTAAAAAGCCACAGGTCCCTGTGTTGTTTACTCACTATCTCCCTCCAGTCATCCAACAGAGACTGTAATGGTAATAACAGAGGATCTGAGGGGAAGAATAGAGATCCAGCTCTTTGTATAAATCCTATAGGTGTCTGAGGAATCATAGGGTGATTTGGGAGAAGACTCCAGCATCTTCTGGCCTCCTGCTCTTAATAGGGGATGAAGATGGTGACCTCGGAACCAGGGAAATAGGTTTTCTTTTGGAAAACTTGTGTTTGCCACTGGGAACGCCAATGGAGCATCCAGAGCCAGCAAATGAATCTGGGCCGTCATGGTGACAGAGCTCTCTTGAAGAGAGAATATACTTGGAATTGACCCAGGAACTGAGGGTGGATCTGAAGACAAAGACGACGCTAGTCACAAATCCACATCCCCTGCTACCGAAGAAGGAGCAGATTCCCCCTTCAGAACCATTGTTGTCTTGTCAGAATAGGATGGATCTGACAGTTCTGATGCACTGGAGCCAGCATGGCTAGCAGCACCCATTTTGTCTCTTTGCCTCTTTTTCTTCAGCGCAGTGACTAGTGGAATTGAAGGCACTGAGGGCTCAGATTCTGACACACTGAACAATTCCATTGTCCTGGATCTGGAAATGGAAGTTGGAACTGGCCTGGGTTCTACCAGGGTCAGATAGCTCTGGCACCATTGCGGGTGGCTGAACTCTCTCTTGACCTCTCTTCCAGAACTAGGCCAGTGAGATCCTGTTTGGACTTTTACATCTTCAAAGATGTGACTCAGGTGAAGGAATTGAGTCTGACATCAAGAGGGGTAAGCAGCAGCTTCTTAGAATTCATCAGTCACTGAGAGCGTCTGGCAGTCACAGGGGCAGAGACTGGCCTCCTAGACATAGGAACTGAGTCTTGAGTAGGTGCAGAGGTATGATGGGCTACTCCCCAGTTCTGGCCTGGTGTGTCACTGTAACCCTCCAAACTCCACTACTGAACCCTCATTCACCGTGCTTAGCTAGGTGACCACTCATTCCTGAGTCAGTCCACCTTGGTCTTCTGCATGGCATCTGTCCCAGGCAGTGTGGGTGCACCCACTAAGCACCTATGGGGTGGTCCCCAAGCGAGCACCCACAGCCCCAGATACTACACCAGGAGCCACTGTCTTACAGGGATTGGGACCCACCCCCAATCACCATAGGCTCAAGTCCGTCCACTTAACAAAGAGGCGGATCATGCCCATCCACACCCTCTAAAGACCACACAGCTTTAGATAAAAACAAATACTAGTTTATGGATCAGAGTACAATTTCAAGTGAGAAAATGGCAAATCAATGCAGAATCATAATATAAATGAGTTAGGAGTGACTAATATCAAATAAAAGGTATAAACCGCATACTAATCTAACAACTCCCCCTGAACTGACCTCATAGTCCAAGATTATGCCCAAGGTGTTCAGCTGTTCGGTGTTTTACAGCCATTCTCTGCCTATTACAAGGCAGGGCCCAGATCTTGCTTGAAGCTGAAGAGAGTTGCAAGATGGCGTCTCCCCAGGCAAAAGGCTGCAGCTTCTCCCGCAAACCATCTGTATGTGTCTTTGTTTTTTAAATTCCTCACAGTTCCTCCCCCTCTCTGCTGCTGTGTGATTCTCTTTACTTCTACCTGAGCCAGGGAGGACATTAGCATTCCCTTCGTCATGTAATTCTCCAGCCTCTGTGCTAGAGTTAGTCTTGAGAGTCTGTGCTATGTAACATGCTTCGGTTCTGTACACACATTGCTGTAGGAAACATGGCACCAAGGTAATTATGTAGAACATGTTATGAGCATTCACAAGGGACCCTTGTGCATTTGGTATCGGATCACACAATTACATTCCAAAAGTGACAGAAAAATTACACAGATCATACCCTAGGGGTGCACGGATGTGCACTCCAGATAAGAGGGTCTGTCTTCCTTCAGGAGGAGGAAGAGCCACAAGCCTGTCTCCCTAGCCTGGCATGCTTTGGGAGGAAAAATTTGACAAACTGAACATCCAGGAGGGACACTGCCTTTCTTCCAGACACTTGAGGCACTGCACATAATCAGATGCCAGGAACAGGTCAAGGTGGGAAACACCCCACTTAAGTGCCAGGTTCTTCTGTTCTCTGGTTCTGGAAGAAATCCTAATTCACCAACTCGATGGAGACGAGCTACCACCACCTATTTTTAAGCAGGATGAAAACTTGGGCTCCAAAAAGACTGGAGGAGTTTGCATTTGTCAAGGCACATGGTTGGAAAGAACTGAGATGTGGAGGCGCTCCGCCCCCTTTATAGAATTGCTCTCAGTGCTCTGTGGTGCTGGCGGGAGAAGGGAGCAGAGAGCAATGCTCTTGCTGAAACTCCTCAAAGAGGTTTTTTACCGTAAGGCACCACAAGGTGGGAACACACAGAACAACTCAGAGAAGAATTACAGGCTTGAGACAGAAGAAAGAAAAAGTCGGTGTGTTGCCTTAACACCTCTGATGACTAGGGGGTTGCGAGACAGAGACCCCTTGGCAAAGGATCTCCTGCTCTTTGCAGATAACTCCGTTTCAACCTGAAAACCCATTACACTGAACACACTTTACAGGACAATTGTCCACAAAGCGTAATGTTTCACTACACAGGGCCATGGCTCCACTGATCACCCTGGAATAGGCCCTCCAGAGCTGGGGTGCCATTGCCCCCCCTGGCCTACCACCCCCACAGCCTGTCGGAGGCAATAAGGCACCTCCATGCCCTACCTACCCTCCCAGCCCATCCGCCGCTTGCTGTGTTCCTGGCCCTGCCCCAGGACCAGGGACACACATGTCTGCTCATGGCCCCACTGACACTTCACTCGGGTGTACATCAGTCCCTGCCACCTGGTTCACTGCTGCCCAAACTGGTCCTGCTGCTGGCTTCAAACCTGTAAATCGCCAGAACTCTCCCTTGCATATGCACAACACAAGTCCCAGCCCCACCAATCATCCTTTCCTGAAACACTCTGTCCCCCAGTCCCCCCCAGGCAGTGAACGGTTAAATGGTTAATGAGTTTTGTAAACAATAAGACTAACACTCCCCAGTTAACCAGCTCTGTGATATTTTACTCCCTTAGAAGAAGGCCCATACCTTGTCAAGATTCATAATCACTGTGAGATGTATGTGGCAGTAGCACTGAAGGACTAATATGTTTACACAGCTTCCTGGCCTTGGGAGCTGAAATTAAACCACCAGGAGGAAATTCACCTCAGCGATGACTCACTCAAGCAAGAGACTGCTCATAGATTCATAAATTCCATTGTGATGGACAACTGTGATCATCTAGTCTGACCTCTTGCATAGCACGGGCCAGGAAACTGCCCTGGAATAATTCCCAGAGCGGATTTTTCAGAAAAAATCCAATCAGCAATTGAGAATCCACCATAACTCTTGGTGAATTGTTCCAATGACTAATTACTCACACTGTTAAAAATGTGCACCTTATTTCCAGTCTGAATTTGTTTAGTTTCAACTGTCCACAATTGGGTCACGCTATATCTTTCACTGCTATTTGTTCCCAATATTGGTACTTATGGACTGGAATCTCCATTTAACCCTCTCTTTTGTTAAGCCAAACAGATTGAGTTCCTTGAGTCTATCACTATTAATCATTCTTGTGGTGCTTCTTTGAACCTTCTTCTTCTTGAACTGTGGGCACCGGAACTGGGCACATGATTCTAGCAGTGGTTGCAACAAATACAGAGGCAAAATAGCATCTACACTACTCTTGAGATTCCAGTTTATGTGCCCCAGGATACCGTTAGCCCTTTTGGCCAGTGTTGAACTAGGAACTCATGTTCAGCTGATCAGCCATCATGACTCCCAAATTTTTTTCAGTCACTGCTTCCTATGATAGAGTCTCCCATCTTAAAGTATGGCCTGCATTCTTCCATCGCAGAGGTATATGTTTATATTCGGCTGTATTAAAACCCATACTATTGGTTGCAACTGCAGACTGGTAAGCCTAACTTCAGGACCAGGCAAATTGGTTGAAACTATAGTAAAGAACAAAATTATTAGATACATGGCTGAACATGAGTTGTTGAGAAAGAGTCAACATGGTTTTTGTAAAGGGAAATCATGCCTCACCAGTCTATTAGAATTCTTTTTGGCGGGAGGGTCAATCAGCATGTGGACAAGAGTGAGCCAGTGAATATAAGGCATTTAGATTTTCAGAGAAACTTTGACAAAATTTCTCATTAAAGGCTGTTAAGCAAAGTAAGCAGTCATGGGATGAAAAGGAAGGGCCTCTCCTGGATCAGTAATTGGTTAAAAGATAGGAAACAAATAAAAGGTCAGTTTTCAGAATGGAGAGAGCTAAATGGTGGTGTCCTCCACTGGCCTGTACTGGGACCAGTAATGTTCAACATATTCAGAAAATGATCTGGATAAAGGGGTAAACAGTGAGAGTGGCAACATTTGTAGATGATATAAAACTACTCAACACAAGTGCAAAGCAGAGTGTGAAGAGTTACAAAGGAATCTCATCAAACTGAGTAACTGGGCAACAAAATGGCAGATGAAATTCAGTGTTGATAAATGGAAAGTAATGCCATCTGGAAAACATAATCCCAACTATACACAAAAAATCAGGGCTCAACAAAATTGGCTCCCAGCTAGGTGCCAGCAGCTTTATTTTGGTCACGAGAGGGCACTCCTCTGCTGCATTTCCACAGTGGAGCTAGAAGCCAGGCTACAAATCCTAGTCACCATGGAGACCTGGTGCCCAGGTTTTGTCAAGCCCTGCATAAAATGATGGGGGTCTAAATTAGCAGTTATTACTCAAAAAAGAGTGCCATGGGATGCACCCCGGGCTATGAGCTATATAACTTTCCCATTCACTTTTGCAATGTAATTGTATGGTTTGATGCCAAATATGCCATGCAAAGTTCCTTTATGAATGCTTATAACATATTCTACATAATTACCATGATACCATGTTCCCTGCAGCCTCATGTATGTATACAGATGTGAAGCATGTGACATAGCACAGACCTTCATGGCTGCCTCTAGCATAGAGGTTGGAGAATTACATGACAAAAGTGATGCAGATTTGGCTGCCTAGCTCAGTCATTGAGGATATTAACTCAATGTGCAGTGACAGTCAAAAAAGCTAACAGAATGTTGGGAACTATTAGGAATGGGATCAATAATAACGGAAAATATCATAATGTCTCTATATAAATCCATGGTACCTCACATCTTGAATACTCTGTGCAGATCTGGTTGCTCATCTCAAAAAAAGATATTGGAATTGGAATTAGAAAAGGGTACAGAAAAGAACAACAAAATGATTATGGGTATAGAACACCTTCCACATGAGGAGAGATTAAAAAAACTGGGACTTTTCAGGTTGGAAAAGAGAAAACTCAATGGGGATATGATAGAGGGCTATAAAATCACAACTGTGTGGATAAAGTAAATGAGGAAGTGTTATTTACTTCTCATAGCACAAGATCTAGAGGTCACTCAATGAAATTGATAGACAGCATGTTTAAAACAAACAAAAGGAAGTATTTCTTCACACAATGCAGTTAACCTGTTGAACTTTTGCCAGAGGAGCTTGTGAAGGCCAAGAGTATAAAGGAACCAAATAAATTCACGGAGCATAAGTCCATCAATTAGTTATTGGCCAGGGTGGGCAATGCTGTAGAACCATGCTCTGAAGTGCCCCTAGTCTGTTTGCTAGAACCTGGGAATGGGCGACAGGTGATGGATCACTTGATGGTTATCCAAACAAACAAGGAGTCCTGTGGCACTTTTAAAGACTAACAAATGTATTTATCGCATGAGCTTTCGTGGGAGAAAAATCCCACTTTAAAAGTGCCTAGCTTACAATCAGTCCAGGCAGAACACTGAAAACCATGCAATAGGAATCAGGTGTTCAGGGAAAGCATCCCCAGAGGAAAAGAGCAGTCAAATTCACACAAGAGCAAAAATACAGGGAAAATTATGGGCTGCTCTGTCTCCTGTCCCCTGGGTGGGGAGCTCTAGGAACAAACCTGTCAGAGTGATGCTCACTGCTGCACAAGTACCTGGGGAGAATCCAGAGGGAGTACTGCTGCAGTGCTCCCCCGATCACCGCCATGACAGGGAACTCTGCTTCGACTGTAGTTACATAACTCTTTTGCTGATCTCCTTTGCACCTCTGGAGTTAGGCTGCAGTCATACTTACCGAGGCAGGCTCTACAGTACAGGCTAGGGAATGTCCTTTAGAGCCCAAGGATAATTTGCCTGACCCCAAAGATCAAGTACAACTGGATAACACTGCTCTGTTAAAGAGAGACGCTAACCACATCTAAGTACATTGTTTCATCGAGAACAAACTAGCAAGCAGCCCAGCCAGTCACGTTGGATTTGCGTCTGGAATGGAGAAATGATCCTTTAATAAAGCTAAAATAAAGCCCACCAGAAAAATGGACCTGTCAATATATATAAAAAAGCCCCCAGAAAAGAAAGCCACTGGAAAACACCTACTTCCACTAGACAATGAAACACCCTTTGCAACAAAGACTAAACACTTTTCAAGTATGTAAACTGACAGCAGCTGGTCTCAGCAATTACTGTGCGAAGTTCTGGATGGTGCCTGCAATTGGACTGCGGCGTGGTTCTGTCAGAACAAAGGAAGCGTGCACTCCAATCTTCCACTCCTATGGAATAACACACAGCAATGCAGGGAGGCTGCCAGACTACAGACACGGCACTTTCCTTACCCAAGAAACCGCAGAGGGCCTCTCGCACCTCCGCACTGAGCTGAGATTACACCTCCCAACAGTGGGCAAAGATGGCTGCAGCGATGCAGGCATCCTGGGCAGGAAGCACCCCATACTTCTGGGGACAGGCAAGGAGAGGGGTCATGTTTCAAAATCTATGGACCTAGGTAAGGTAGCACTAAACGTAACTGTGTGTGTTGGTCATGGCCAGGGCACGCTGTGAAGGTGTTGGACTGCCTCTCAGAACATATGCCCACCCCCCGATTTGCAAGGGGTCACAGAGCAAGATGCAGAGTGGCTTTTTAAGTCTATTTTGCACTTGAGGCAAAGGGGGCTAATGTACATACATGATCCTGGCCTCCCACATGATACAGTCCACAGGCCCCTGAATTAATTGCTACTTCAAATCCAATAGCTGTCCTTGAATGAGGGTACCTCTTGCAGAAAACCAGCCAGTCGTGATTTTGAAATGCCCACTGATGGAGAATCTCCACTACCAGCCCCGGGTGGGTTGTTCCAATGATTTACACCGTCCTCATTCCAAATTGGTGCCTTCTTTCCAGTTTATCAGCCTGCTTTTGGAACCATGAGCACACACCATTTATTAAACAGTTACACTTTTCTAAAGCACAAATGGTTTATATGAAACAGTCCCTCAAGATTCACCTCCCAAAGAGTTCAAAAGTGTTTCAGTAACCAGCCACCTCCTTGGCAACACTGACGTTTGAGGATCACCCCGAGGGCCAGTCAGGGTCCTGTTGGGTGTTTGCTGTCAGAGATTATAATAAGTATCATTCAAAACCTTATGGCTTACTGCTCTTCCATTATCTAATTCCAGCAACTTTCCCTCCCTAATGTCTGTCCCACAGTCCAGCCAGGAGATCATGGGACTCTAGACAGTATTCAGTACGTATAAGGGTACAACCCCACTGCCGTGGACCTGAGCTAGGTCAGCTTGAGCGAGTATGTTACAAATAGCCATAAGGCCACTGCAGCTTGGGAATGCCCAGCTCCTACAGGTCCGAGCGCTGGTAGCCAGCTAGACTACCCGTCCAGCCACAACGTCCACATGGCTATTTCTAGTGCGCTGCCTCGAGCCCTGCTGGTTGGCTGCGAGGTGTAGCCCAGGCACATCCTGCCAGCACAACACAAACTGTGGCTCCTCCCGCACACTTCTCCTAAAGCACAACACGCTGTGCCCCAGAGCTGGATCCCTTGGCCATGACCATGGTCAGATATTTCAAAGCAGAGCTCAAGCTCACCAATTCCATCCCACCCAGCCAAGGGAGAAGAGTGGAGCTGGAAGTGAAGGTATGTGCAAGGTGGGGCAGAGAAGGGGGAAGCAGACACATCTGCCAGCAAGGTAGGCTGCGCGCCATGAGAAAGCCTGCAGAGAGCTGGGCTCACTTCTAGCCCTGCCCAAGAGATTCCCCAGCCCTGCTGACTACAATGACCGATTGTCCTCCAGCCGTTGGTAGCTGGGAACATTACAAGGAACGAATGCCAGAAAGTATGGGACGTGATGCAACTATTTTGCCCCTGAGCTGGTGGCATGAACGGAACAACGGCTGTTCCAAGTCACCCCCTGGCTGAAACTCCCAGCTGTGTCACAACACGGCTGATAAACCCTGTGCCTGAGGCTTTATTGTCTTTGAAACAATTGGAGTCTCTTTAAGCCAACAAGATCCAGCCTGTAACAAGCAGAGGCTGAGAGAACAAGGGAAAATAGCCCTGGCCCTCCACCTCCTGCACGTAAATGAACAATCCCTTAAATCCCCACAAAGCCGCACCATTTTCCCCCCAGTAAGAGCGACATGAAGAGCTGAGTGCATGGTTAGAAGCTGCCGACGGATACTGCAGTTTCTCCTATTCATGTAAGAGTTCCAGGTGACAACAGTAATTCTGCCTTCAGAATATACCAGCCTTGATCCTCCTCCCCTTGCAACACTTCCCATCAAGATAAATCCTGGGGGCTGATTCCTGGTTTGGAGTTGCCATTTTGAGCATGGGGCAGGGATGGAGGACTGGGGCTTGCTATATTGTGAGACCATCCAGATCCCTGGTGTCCAGCCAAAGTTAGAGCCTTGTGAAAGCTACTCGAGGTATGCTCCACTTCCCACTGCCCCCTGTGGCCCCAACCCATGCTCTGCCACCAACAGGCTCAGAAACCAGACAGCAAAAAGTTTATAATTTCCAGCAATTTTGTGACTTTGGGGGCTAGACTCCGGCTCCTTGAACGCCCATGGCTGATGGTAGACAAATGTCCCTGATGCTTCTGGAGCACCACACTGACATGCCAGCCCCAGTGTCCCATTCTCCAGAGACTGAACCTTACATAAAGTGATGCCCACATCAACAGATTCCTTCAGTTCGGTGCCCGGGCACAGGAAACAGTCTAAATGGTTCAAAGGAAACGAGCTTCCTGACAGGTGTTCTGGGCCCAGATCCTGTGCAGAGCTCACCAGCTTCTGCAACACGCAGATTTCACTCCAAGATTGGGGCCAGCTCCACATGAGCACTGCCAGCTCTTCCTCCTCTTTTTAAAGCATGACTTATTTTAATCAAAAGGAGTCTCTTTAGATTCTCATTATACAATGCATACAAAGATCCCTCTTTACCTACGGAGCTTCAGAAACATGCAGCACTGATTTTTTAGGAAAATTACTTAACATAGTGATTTGCATATGAAGAAAAGCAAAAATCCTATGTACTCAAAACTAAAATATCTTTTTATATTGCAATATTTTGTTTTATATATTGTGTCTTATATATGACTTTTCATATTCTATCAAAGGAATGAGTCGTATAGTAGGAGTGGTGTGACTACACAGCTGAAAACAACAGCAGTTCCATGCTCAGTCGTTGTCCTAACACAGCCTCAGATGTCAGACCCATTTTCCTAGCTCCCCATCTATTAATTATATGAACAGGACCCAAAAGGAAGGATTCCATAAGACGTAAGAACATCAGAATGGTCATAACTGTGTAGCGCAATGGTCCATCTAGCCCAGTATCCTTGCTTCTAACAATGGCCAATACCAGGGGCTGGAAAGGGTATGGACAGAATGGGCAACCATCAAATGAGCCCTCCTTTGCTGTCCAGTCCCAGCTTCTGGCAAACAGACCCTGACCATCCTGGCTAGTGGGCTGTGACAGACCTATTCTCCAAGACCTTTAATTCTTTTTTGAAGCCAGTTAGAGCTTTGGCCTTTACAACATCCTTTGGCAAGAAGTTCCAAAAGTTGACTGTGGGAAGAACTACTTCCTTTTGTTTTAAACCGGTTGCCTATTAATTTCGTTGGATGACTAACTTCACTGGTGGTTCTGTTATGTGAAGGACTAAATAACCTTTTCTTATTCACTTTCTCCACACCAGTCATGATTTCATAGACCTCGATCCTATCCCGTCCTAGTCATCCCTTTTCCAAGCTGAACACTCCCAGTCTTTTTAGTCTCTCTCCTATGAAGGCTGTTTTACCTTAATCACTTTTGTTGCCCTTCACACATCTTTTAAGGGAAGGGGGAGGTGGACTGGATGTGGGAAAGAGGGGTGTCTTGTTGTGAACAAGCTCAACCTCGGCTTTGTGATTCCACATATCCATCGTGGATAATTTACAAAAATAAACAATGGCACCCGCAGAAGGCTGATAAAATTGCATCTAGGATGAATGAAGTTCCTCTGTACGAGGGACAGTTGTGAAATACCACAGTCGCTGCTTTACTGAGAGGGAATGTTAAGCCACAGCAAGGAGGTCTCTTCCTCTCTCTTGGCAAACAACCAGATCTTAAATCTCCACCCAAACAAGCTGCGATAAGCCAGAGAGAACGATAACCACATTCCAATATTTAAAAAGGGCCCTAGAGGGGATCCCAGCAATTACAGACCGGTAAGTCTAACGTCGGTACCGGGCAAATTAGTTGAAACAATAGTTAAGAATAAAATTGTCAGTCACATAGAAAAACAAACTGTTGAGCAATAGCCAACATGGTTTCTGTAAGGGGAAATCGTGTCTTACTAATCTATTAGAGTTCTTTGAAAGGGTTAACAAACATGTGGACAGGGGGGATCCAGTGGACATAGTGTACTTAGATTTCCAGAAAGCATTTGACAAGGTCCCTCACCAAAGGCTGTTATGTAAGTTAAGTTGTCATGGGATAAAAGGGAAGGTCCTTTCATGGATTGAGAACTGGTTAAAAGACAGGGAACAAAGGGTAGGAGTAAATGGTAAATTCTCAGATTGGAAAAGGGTAGCTAGTGGTGTTCCCCAAGGGTCGGTCCTAGGACCAGTCCTATTCAATTTATTCATAAATGATCTGGAGAAAGGGGTAAATAGTGAGGTAGCTAAGTTTGCAGACGATACTAAACTACTCAAGATAGTCAAGACCAAAGCAGATTGTGAAGAACTTCAAAAAGATCTCACAAAACTAAGTGATTGGGCATCCAAATGGCAAATGAAATTTAATGTGGATAAGTGTAAAGTAATGCACATTGGAAAAAATAACCCCAACTATACCTATAATATGACGGGGGCTAATTTGGCTACAACGAGTCAAGAAAAAGATCTTGGAGTCATTGTGGATAGTTCTCTGAAGATGTCCGTACAGTGTGCGGAGGCGGTCAAAAAAGCAAACAGGATGTTAGGGATCATTAAAAAGGGGATAGAAAATAAGACTGCAAATGTATTATTGCCCTTATATAAATCCATGGTACGCCCACATCTCGAATACTGTGTACAGATGTGGTCTCCTCATCTCAAAAGAGATATTCTAGCACTAGAAAAGGTTCAGAAAAGGGCAACTAAAATGATTAGGGGTTTGGAGAGTGCCTCGTATGAGGAACGATTGAAAAGGCTGGGCCTCTTCAGCTTGGAAAAGAGGAGACTGAGGGGGGACATGATAGAAGTATATAAAATTATGACTGATGTGGAAAAAGTGGACAAGGAAAAGATGTTTAAATACTCCCATAATACAAGAACCAGGGGTCACCAAATGAAACTGATAGGTAGCAGGTTCAAAACAAATAAAAGGAAGTTCTTCTTCACACAACGCACAGTCAACTTGTGGAACTCCTTACCTGAGGAGGTTGTGAAGGCTGGGACTATAACAATATTTAAAAGGGAACTGGATAAGTTCATGGTGGCTAAGTCCATAAATGGCTATTAGCCAGAAAGGGGTTAAGAATGGTGTCCCTAGCCTCTGTTTATCAGAGGATGGAGACGGATGGCAGGAGAGTGATCACTTGATCATTGCCTGTTAGGTTCACTCCCTCTGGGGCACCTGGGCACTGGCCACTGTCGGTAGACAGATACTGGGCTAGATGGACCTCTGGTCTGACCCAGTACGGCCTTTCTTATGTTCTTATGTTCTTATGTTCTCTGTTCACTGCCATTTTAAGCCAAGGCACAAAGTTTCTTGGAACAGAAGCCATCAGCTGGTCTGAAATGCCAGCTTCGGGCACTAGGATCAGGAAGAGACACCTCTTTCAGAGCAACAAGTTTTAGAGGGCTGAACGTGTTAGTCTGTATACAGCAAAAACGAGAGTCCTGTAGCACCTTAAAGACTAACAAACTTCTTTGACCATAAGCTTTTGTAGGCTGCAATCCACTTCATCAGATGTGTGGGTTGCAGTCCACAAAAGCTTATGCCTGAAGAAATTTTTAAGGTGCCACAGGACTCTCATTGTCTTTCAGAGCTTCACTCAGTTTAAGGTAGAACATGTTAATATTTCTTCCCCATTAAAATACTCAGACAAAGTCATTAAGCGAATCATGTACATTCCAAAGACTGGAACAAATGTCAGACAACTTGGTACATGTTCATGCTAAGCATCAACCTTTGGAAATTATCGATTGTACAATCAAGATAAATATTTGCCCCTACAGAGAGCGGAGGCATATTACCTGGCAGGGGAATGTCTGAACACATTTTAAATGTGTTCAAAACCTTTCACAAATCTTTGTTTAAAAGAAACAAAAACATCGAGAGAGCCTTGATGTAAGATGGCACTGCTTTTCCCTGCCTTAGTCTCAACACTTAGCAAAGGGAATAGGCACAACAGCTAAAGATAAGGAAATAATGAAACATTTTGCCCATGAAAACTCATGAGAGATATAAACTTGTTAGTCTTTAAAAGTGCCACAGGACTCCTTATTTGTATTGCTGACCAGAGGCGGCGGCGGGCTGGCAGGGCGCTGGCCCCGGGTAGAAAAGCCTGAGCCCCGAATCTATTCCGGGGTCCAGGAACCCAGAAAACTCTGGCGGAACGCATGTTCTGCTCTGCCCTGCAGGCAGGCTGCTGCTCAGCTGGGAGCAGCGGCCGCCAGCCGGGCTGGGGAGTTTTCAAATCTCCCACCCTGAGCATGCTCCGAAAGACCATGTTCAGGGCAGGATCGGCCTCCTGGCCAGCCCAACGCCGGACACCCCTGCAGCTCTCCTGCCAGGTAAGTTGGGGGGGGGGGGGGGGGGGGGGGGAGCGGGGACCAGGAAGGCTGGGTGGGCCGAGGAGTCGATGGGAAACTGGGGGCCGGGGGACGGGTGGGACGGGAAGCCGATGGGGAATGGGGGCCAGCCCAACACCGGACGCCCCTGCAGCTCTCCAGCCAGGTAAGTATGGGGGGGAGGGCGGGGGAGTGCTGGGGAGCTAGGACTGGGAAGGTTGGGCGGGCTGGGGAGCCGGTAGGGGCCGGGCAGGCCAGGGAGCAGCGTTCCCTGTAATGTGCGTGGGTGCGTGGCTGCTACACCCGCGCAGGCTTCCGGGACCCCTGCACAGCCTGGCAGCCTCCCGACCCCGCGGCTGGGCTCCTCCGGGGATGCTGCTTTGCCACGGCAGCCCCCGCGGCCTCCCTGAGTACGAGCCCAGTGGCAGAGCTCCTCCGGGGCTGCCTTGTCGCTTTCTTTTCTTTTCCTTTTCTTTTCTCCTTTTCCTTTACTTTTCTTTCCTCCTTTTCTTTCTTTCTTTCCCTTCTCTTCTTTCTAGGGGTGTGGCCTAGCTGGGGGGGGGGGGCGGGGCGCACACAGCCCTGGATCTTTTTGCTATCCAGCAATGCCCGTTCCTGACATCAACAGCCTTCTTGCTTAGAATGACAAGCACACTGCATCAGGAAATCAAATGCAGTGGGCATGTGAGTGGTGTGGGAAGTCTCGCCCCAGCGAGCTGGTTTTAACCGACAGCACATAAGATCAGAAAGGAGAGCAGCAGAAAACTAAAACATGGAGATGTCAGAACAGTGTAAAATGCAGAATATTGCCTACCCCAATGCTTCCAAAATCACAAGTAAGACCTCAAAAAACATGAAGTTGGCATAAAATGACAAGGTTTGTATAAAAATAATAAACACTCTGTTCCTTGCCTTTGCCTTCCAGCTTCTGAGGCACATACAAACCTCCCTTTGCCTGCACAACGGCTAGGAGTTTATTTTATTTTTTAAGGAGAGCAGTGATCAGTTTCTGGCCTAGTCCCTTGACTCCTGGAGCTGGGGCTTTTAAGGAAAAGATTGAAGTAAGTTACCAGACTCCCACTGCCCCATTAATTGTTTTTCCTATAGTACCTATTCCTGGGACCCTTTAGCTGGTAAGTTACCTCCTCAGCAGGGTTGCAAAGGTTCACTAGGCTGCAGGGTTCCCAATCAGGGCATGACACCTTTGTAGGTCTGAAATGGAGCCTCACCAAGAAGGTTCCCCACCAACTACGCGCCTGCTCTGTGTCCCCCTGTGCTGGGTGGTTCAGTTTCCAGAGCTCAACCCAGGGCTGAAGAAAGAAAGGAAGCTGCATCCTCGTGGCAGAGAAAGGAACGTTACGAGTGCAGCACCACCACTCAGCAGGGTCCCCCACAGGGGGAGTGCATGGGATGTGCTTTCGCATGCTCCTCCACCTCAGGCCAGAAATTTTCAGTCACGCTCTGGCTGGCAGCATTATGGAATGACGGACCTACCCAGGCCTCTCGGAGGACCTGCTTTTCAGACCCACAGCAGGCAGGGCTCCCTGTTTGTCCTGCTATTGTTAACGTATAATTATCAAAGCCTTGACATTCAACCATATGGGCTAGGGGGGTTGTGGATTTGGGGTCTCCAATCCAGGGCCCAACAGGCTGCTCTGTCTGCCATGAGGCTTTGAAGTGCAACAGCACTCTGGCCACGCCTCGGCACACCCCTGCGCTGGGATTCACCCAGCTGGATGGTCACTTTGCACAGCGGGAGTGACAATGGCGCAGTGGCAGGAGCCCGCATCCAGCTCTGGATTTGTAATAGCTCAGCTGCTCCTGCTGCCTGTCTGCCACTCCCAGGGCCCGTGGGCCATACCTGCTGGGCCCAGAGGAGAATCCCTCACTGTTCCCTGCCCAGGTGCACAGGGCTACTGGTGTCCCACTGCCCAATTTGATTGTAAACTGCTCTATCGGTGCCTTGCTTTCATACACCTTCTACGCACATTGGTTTTCCAAACAGAGCTCAAGACAGGGACCCAAGAGCCCCCCTCGCGAGAGCTGTTCCTGAATGCTCCCAGGAGGGAAGAACCCTATGGACGAAAGTGAAATCTTCTAGGCCACCTGATCAGTCCTTGTGGCCCACCCTGGCATGTCTCCTTTCAAGGACTCCTGCCTGCCACAGGCTCCAAGGTTATGTCTACACTGGCAAGTTAGTTCGAATTAAGGAGGCTTAATTCGAACTAACTAAAGCCATGGCTACACTAGGCTTTAGTTAGTTTGAATTAAGGGCTTCCTTAATTCGAACTAATAAGTTCAAATAGGGTATTCGAACTAAAGGGTTAATTTGAACTAATGAATTAACTGGCCATTGAAATGAATGGGGATCGCTAACTCGCACTAAGCAAGTGCTTGCTTAGTTCGAACTAACATTCCAGTGTGGCCATGCTAGTTCGCACTAACTAATTCAAACTAATTTTAGTAAGTGTAGACATAGCCCAAGAGTGCTTGGGAAAAACCAGATCCCCTGCCTGGCAAACTAGAGAATGAAAACAAAGCTGTTGTGTATCTAGGGAAAACAAACAAGGAACCTAATTAAATGCCATGCTATTTAGAAATTAACCCAAACTGATGCCGCCAAGGTATAATACAGCAAACCAGGGCAGGCTTTACAGAGCTGCCTGGAACGGTTAGAGAAGGGGAGGAATGGGACAAGTGATATCCCCTGCTGGTGTACCCAGGGAGACAGAAGTCAAATCCAGTTTCCTTCTGCAGCATTCCCACAAACCCCTGTGGCAATGCCGATGTCATGGCCAGTTCTAGCTTCAGGTGGGAAATACCTCCTGCCCTTTAAACATCTCAGAACAATGCCAATCCAGAGACTTCTGTTGGTAGCTTCTCTTGAAATAGGAAATGGTGAGCCAACTGCTCTTTAACTAGGCTGCCTGGCTTTGTCCCCGTTCAGGGCCCCACTTCCATTAGCTAGCCCTCAACAGCTTCCCCTCCAGAGCCCAGACGGCTTTTCTTTTTTCGGCTTTTCTTTTTTCGGTACTCTTGGCCTGGGAACTTTTTGCTGTGCAGTCCAATACGCCCTTGTATGACCGACAGCATTCCTGAGAACATTCACGGCCACCCTTGAGGGACAGGCTAAAACAGTAACTCTTCAGTGGCAATGTCAGTTATTAATGAAAGGTCACATCCTGTAGGGAAACATCCTTACATCTGTAGAGTACCCCAATTGTTGCTGCATTCCCGCTGGGCAAACAGACCATCTGCTGCCAGATTTGGTGGGGACACTTTTTGCTGGCTGATGGGAATCCCCAAGAGAAAGAATTCCATTGTTTAAAATGGACATGCTGCCTCCTTCAGAATCATTGCCACTGAGCTATAATCCACTGACCGTGACTTAATTCCACAGATATGACCAAAACAAGGGGAACAAGGAACCGACAGAGACACAGAATGAGACTCATTAAAGTCGACTCCAAAGACATTTCAAAAGTAGAGAGAAATGGTCTAAAATGAGTTAAATCTTTATTCCAGGCACTACAGTCCACAAAAGATATGACTCCAAGATGGCTGGCCAGCCAGTCTGCGATAGTCTGATGATCTGTTGAAACTAACAAAGGTTCTGGTGAAACATCTAGCAGGACACATCACGGGTTCCAACCACAGTGAAAAGAAAACCCATGTCTCCTAAAAATATTCAAGTCACACTCATTCTAACTCACTGATGATAGCATCCCGTGGCACTTCATTTCTAGCTAGGCTAGAATGTATACAGATGTGTTACCAAATATACTGTTCTCCCTGGCAGGCCGTAGAGAATGCAAGCGTGTTCCCAGTCCATGCTACTTGTCTGAATTGTGTTTCTATCCCGTTAGCCCCTTTCTGGTTTGCGTTTGCACATCTATATGCAGGCACACACTTGTTTTGGTTGACTTGCATTACAAATAAAAGAAGTTGACAGCAAAATGCTCCCCCTGCTTCCTTTGGGAACCAGATATTTGCTACGGTGTAAATAATTAACCACAACAAAGGGGAACTCAGTCAGCTGTGCTGTGAGGGTATCAAAGAAGAAATGGAAGCAAAGCTTAGAGCAATTGAGGTCATGGCCCCTGCAATAAGGAGTACAAGGTTCACAGTAGAAGGAGAAACATACATAGTTTGGTCTATATGCGCGTCCAATCATTTAGTGTCCTGTCCTACACAGGGAGCAGACACAGCTGAGAACTCCTCGATCCTCAAGTGCAAGCACTAGTTCTGGTTAATGCCAACACCCAGCAAGGGAAGGAAAGGTCCAGCACTTCCCCTGAAAAGATCAAGGCTCTATATCACCTGAAGTCTCTAAATCAAGACTGGACAACTCTTTCTGAGAGGGGCTCTGCCACAAGACACCGGCTGGACATGGGGATGCACGTGACAGCTCTGGCCTGTGCGAACCAGGAGGTCAGACCAGCCAATTAGGATGGCTCTTTCTGAACTTAATGCCGGTGTATCTGTGGACTCCCAGTGAGTAGTTCCTTCTTCCGCACAGGACCAATGGAGAAGGAAGGCATCATGGGATATGAGTAGGGGCTACAGGAAACTGGTCCTTATAAATGGAAGAACATTCTGTTACTTGGTCAGAATGGCAGCTGAACAGAATATCTAGCCTTGTCCCCCTGGAGGGGAGCTGTACAAGTCCTACCACATGCCTGGTGCCAGGCACGGCTCCGCTCAGAGGGAGCCAGCAGCACATCACAAGAATGCAGCACCACTTGGAGCAGTATGGGAAGACGTCAGCCCAGGACTCATCGGCACAGCACAAGGAATTCTCAACTTAAAGTGCAGAATGCTGATAAGCATGGTGAGAGAAGGGAGAGATGAAAGAAGGGACACGGCAAAAAACCTCTGCCTCCTCTCTGGCTTCAGTGATTCCAATGCACAGAAAAGCTGGCACATGCAATTCCAGAGTGAGTGAAAAGCTATTTGGAACACACATCGCTAAGTACGGCGCGTTCAGGCTGTGGGAACGGTACCCTGGAACAGTGCCTGAAGCATGTGCAAGCCAGGCACCAGAACAACAGGGTCTGAACCTCGTTAGCAGCACAAGACATTCATGGGAGCATGTAACCTCCTGAAACAAAACCCCTGTATCACTTCTCAAAATCTGAGCAGAGGATGTGGCCGGGATTGTCTCTCTGGCTGTTCGCTTTGACTGAGCTCAGACAGAATTTAGTTAAGACTTTGGTCCAAAGCCTTAGATGGGGGAAAGTCTCTTTTGTTTTAAGTGTCATGCAGTGCTTCTCCATCAATGCTGGCTCCCAGGCTGTGCTCCCCTCCCTCCCACCGCTCCCCAATGTCTGGCTCCTAGATGCTGGCCCTCCACGCTGTATACACACAGCAGGGAAAGGGTGGCAGATCTGTGAGCACATTATCACTCCCAACTCTGTAATCTCACAGCAGGGTGATCCAAGGACTCTCCAGAACTGGCCCCCCACACCTGCTAGCAGACCAGCTCTTATGACTTGCCAGTGAATGGCCAGCCCCAGCCTGGGTGGTTTTAATACAGCATTTTGAAGAGTTAGCAGAATGAGGATTAATGTCACATCTTTTTAGGGCTGGGAACCTGACACAAAACTCTCCTCTTTCACTAGACGAGCACCGAATGAGAGAGAGAAACTTGCTTTCATACTCTCAGAAGGGTTCATTCAGTCCCCGTAGTGCAGCATGCAGGAGACACCCACAGACGGGGAGGAGGGCCTGCTCCCCAGCTCAGTGCTAGGGCATCAACACAATGTGTCAATCCTCAAGGTGTGCTAGTGAGGACTGCCTTGCCAGAACAGCAGAGGGAAGGGTCCACACTCCTTGCTGCATGAGTCAAGTCTTGCTGCACATGCTGTTGCTTGAGGGCAGAGAAAGGGAAACAAATCTGGCAGGCAATGTACAGCACCCAGCCCTGCACTATGCCATCTTTCCAAAGCCGTGCTAGGACAGCAGAAACCCATCAGCATGCAGGTGGTTTGAAAAAAGACACCGCCCCTCTGGCTCGTTGATTCCCCCACCAGTGTGCACGGAGACCATGAAAACAGCTAGAACATACAAGCCACAGGTATGGACCCACATACGTCACCGGCAGCAGAGCAGTTCCATGATTTTGGGCAGGCAGAAGAAATAATGGATTGCCCCTCTCTCCTGCCTGCAACCCAAAACTAGAGAGGTTGTGGGGGGAAGTGGGAGGGAGGGGAGATGAGCTGCCCCTACCCCATTTGCCATTCACGTCCCTTCAGCGTCTGGCAGACTTCTCTTAACTGTGCAGCCTCAGTGTCCCTGGGTTAGCAGGACTGGCCACAACCATCAGACTCACAAGAGCAGAACTCTAAAGAGAGCACCCAGGGGTGTTAGGCACACCTTTAGCAGTGCCAGACTGTCCCATTTTCCCCTTCCCCCATTGGTGGGGGGAAGGGGAGGGTCAGGGGACAGCTTGATGGAAGTCACTGCTTTAGCCCCACAAAACCTGTCAAGAACCAGATTTAGCTTTGCGGGAGGAGGGGGGAGAAAAGAAAAGAAAAGAAAGAGATAAGATATATTACCCCAGTCAGATTACCTGCAGACACATTCACAAACACACAAGGGTACCCAGCATCCTCTGCAGGGAGAGAGTCACAGGATATTGGGAGGCGCCCTTCTTTCAAATGAATCCAACACAGATCTTTCAGGGCCTCACAGAACCCCCAGCAAGGCGGAGGTGTGATCGGGACGGAAGCATTGCACCCTGGGGTCAGCAGCAAACAAAAAAACCATTCCAGGTAGCGGTGACACTGGGATTGAAGGAGCCCCTCCCACTCACGCAAAGCTGCCCAAACTTCTGCCTCGCTGCTATGATTGAAATAATTCGGTAATCTGAACCGTTTTGTGCCCAGGTGGTGGCAATATGACAGATTGGCTGGCAAGGGCAAGCAACGGCCAGCCGTAAGAGTCAATCCAGGAAAGAAGGAAGCAAGCCCTGCGCTACCATAGTTATGGAGTTGGAGAGCGTAGGTTAGTAAATCAAACCCAAGAGAGCCAGAATTATTGACAGAAGAAAAATCCCCAGCGTTAGTTGCATTCGTATTAGAAACGGCCTCAGCGTGGTTCCTCTTTAAACCAGCCACTGCTATCTCAAAAGGCACTTTGGAAGGTTCAGCGCTTGGCACTGATTGGCTGCTGCTATTTTTAAGGCTGTGATGGGGACTAGTCCCTCTAGAGGCCGATTGGTTCGAATGGGCGACAGAATGGGCTAGCCAGCTATCTAACGAACCTGTCAGCTGGGCTGGAATCCAGTCATGCCCATTGATATTGGTCAGTGGCTCCTGCCAGCCCAGAGCGTTTGCTGTTGGTGAAACACCTCCTCTCTTTTCTGAGGCCATTCCCCAGCCAGCCCTTGCCTCTGGCAGGGCAGCACCTTCTGGACCCTCTGCCAAGAGGGACTCCTGGAAAGCGGTCACCTCACCACCTGGTGAAAATGGGGAAGAAGCACTACCTGGAGGAGCCGCCGCAGGCTTCTGTAAGAGCACCCGAGTCCTGTTCCAGGCAGGGGGAGGCCCCGTTGGCACGGGAAGTGAAGCGTCTGGCTGCCTGGTCCCTGGCAGGCTGTGGTCGTGCCCTGTAGAGTTGGCAGTCGTGTTCCTGAGGCCAACCGGCCCTGTTGCAGTGCTTGGAGCAGCCAGGCTGGCATGAGTGGTTGTCAGAGGAGCAGCAGCCAGGGGCTCCCCTGTGTTGCCTGGCCTCTGGATGGTTCTCTCATCCCACCGCTGGACCAGGCTCCGAATGCCTTCAGCCACATACAGGATCTCAGCCCCGACCCCTGCGATGTTCTCCTCCTTGCCTGGGGGCACAGCAGGTGGGGCCCAAGCGGGCCTAGTGGCACCCGTGGCTGGCTCCTGTGTCGTGACTGAGGGCATACTCCATACTTGGTCCCCTTGCTGTGCAGTTGCTGGCAAAGCAGCCTGTGTGGAGGGGGCCACCCCAGAGTTAAGCGATTCTGCCGTCTGCCCTTCCGTAGCAGGGCTCCCTGTGGGGGACAGGGTCGTCACCTTGGGGCTTTTCTGACTCCCCCAGAGCCACCCAAAAAGTTGTGCTTCCGCAAAGGAACAGCAGCAGGTTAGTAAGAGCAGGAGGAACAGACACTGCTCTGCTGGAGCCATGAAAAACGCTGCTTTGGCGAAAAAGTCCTGCAGCAGCCAAGCGTCCGGGAGAGCTCACGTTGGTCTGTCCTCTGCAGCTCCTGGAAGCATGCACCACCTTTCAAACTGGAGGCGTGGCTAGCCAGAGTCCCAGCCTGTCTCTGCAGCTCCACACCCTCCCTCCCAGGCAGGGCAATGCTCCTGCTGGGAACAGGCCTGGTTCCTGAGCACACCTGGAGTTTTATCCTTTGCCCAAAGCTATGACTTAAAGCAAAACCCTCCTGCCACTCCTGTCTGGGCACCAGCCACACTACCCCATTGCTCCACCCTCTGCATTCTGCTATGTATTTTTCAGCCACACCCATTCACTAGCCATGGGCCGTTAACTCCTTCTTGCCCACAGCATAGCACGCCCAGAGATCTCTGCCCCTTTCCGGCTGAACGCTTGCCTTTCAGTAGCTGTTCTCCTCTATCCAGAGGCGCTGCCGTGTTAGACTATTTCAGCAAAACAAACAAGAGTCCGGTGGCACTTTAAAAGACTAAGAAATGTATTTAATGCACGAGCTTTTGTGGGCATAATTCCACTTCCTCAGAGGCACGAAATGGAAACTGCAGTATGTCGGGTCCATATACACATGCAGAGATGGTCAATTCAAACAGTTCCAGGGGGTAAGCCTGTTAGCCTATTTCAGCAAATCAAACAAGCTATTTTAATTCAAACAGTGTGGATGTGGCCCTTAAAAAACAATAAATGAGAAGGTGAGAACGTTAAAAGAGGGGAAATTACCTTTTGTACTGTAAAAATCCACACTCTTGAGTGACACAGTTAAACCAACCTAACTCCCAGTGTAGACAGCATTGGCTGACAGGAGAATTCTCCCATTGACCTAGCTACCGCCTCTCGGGGAGCTGTATTATCCACACCAGTAGGAGAACCCCTCCACCGCCATATAAAGCATCTTCACGAAAGCACTAGACCACCTCACCTCTGTGGCACTGTAAGTGTAGACATGCCCAGCTACCTTCCTGTGAACAGAACACCCCAACCTTTGGGCACCTGTTCGGCACTCAAGCTCTCAAGCGGTGCAGCCAACAAGGGACAGAGATGACTCTGCCCCCACCTTGCCCACCCCACTACCGGGCCAGCCCAGGAGCTGTGACGGGAGCCTATGTAAGGTTGCCATGCCAATCCTTCACCTAGGGGATTCCCCTACCCCATGCCACAAGATTTCCCAGGGTGGGGCTATCGGCTGCTTTCTGGCCACAGCCATGACATACAAGGATATGGCTCACCACTGCCCAGTGCTCAGGCTACAAGTCGGAGACATCACTCATTCCTGTGTCATTGCAAACTGAAAACTGGCATGACAGTTCTTGGCCTGGGACCCATTATATGACTCCACTTACCGGGTACATGGAAATTAAAGGATCTTATGAACTGCTCTTCAGTTTATACAAGTAAAAATTAATAATAAAAGCAAAGGATTTGAACTTTCCTGACTTCAGACTTGTTCCTAGAATTAGCCATGTGGAGTCAACAACTCACCGTGGACCAGTCCCATTTGGAGTCAGGTGAAGTTAAACATAACAGCCATGCAAGTCATTTACTTATCTGCAATACACTCCTCCCACGCAGAAGCCTGGAATTTTGGTTGCTCCACACCCTGTGCACCCAGGATTTAAAATGAGTAGCTTCTCTGGCAGCCCTTAAACCAAGCCAGACCAGGTAGCGTGTATATGGAGAGAGAGATCTTTGAGAACGGCCCATATTGATCTGCTCAAGTGTCGCATCCCACTCACGGTGAAGGCAGTCAAAGACTCCCCCTGAGCTGAGCCCAGAAATAGGGTGAACTGGCTGGACACGTGTGCCTTCACACGTCCCCTCCTCGGTTCCAAAGCAGCACCACACGCTGCCTTTTTGATGGTAACGTCAGGGTGAGGAACTCCACAGTGGTGAGAAAGGGCAACAAATCAGGCAGAGCAAATTCCAAAGGGGTAGCCGTGTTAGTCTATTGTAGAAAGACAACAGAGTCCTGTGGCACTTTTAAAGACTAACAGATTTATTTATTTATAAATAATAAATCTGTTAGTCTTTAAAAGTGCCACAGGACTCTGTTGTCAGGCAGAGCAAGACAGGCATTTAATGGTCACTCCACATTTCCTCTGCAGGTTCCAGCAGCCTAAGCGACTTCCCTCGCCCACGCAATTCCCTGGCTAAGCCACAGCCAAAGTCTTGCTGCGTAGGACAGGAGGCACAACGTCTCCCCCTTGGCCCAGAGCTGACAGTGCTGCCCCAAAGGACCTACTCCCTCGATGGAGCATGAGGAACAAGAAGCCAGGAGGCAAGGATCTAACCCAGACATCCATCCTGTGCATAGGGCTCTGGTTCAAAGCCCACTGGAGTCAATGGGAGCCTTTCCAGGGACTGGGATGAACTCTGCATGAGAACCTTGGCACATGGACAATCCTCAGTAATTCAGTTTTTCACAGATGACTAGAGCACAGGGCCAGGACAAACGAGGGGCCTTCGCCCCATAATCCCTGCATTTTGTGACGACACCCCATATATCTGGCAGATGGGGCTCCCTCTCCTACCTACAACTCCATGTTCTAGGGATTCTGTGCCCTATTTTAACCAGACCACCCAGAGTCTCCATCCTGTTTGCTCTTGGGATTTCCCAGAAAATTAAGGTCTCAGACAGGCCTCCGCAGCTGAGAAGGAAACCCTTCATTCCAGCCATACTTGGTTTAATCGGTCAGATCAGAATTAGCATCCTCTTGGCCTCCAGCAGTTGCTCTCTGAAAGAAGCAAGTCAATTACCCGTAAATTCCATTTCAGATCAGCTCAATCTGCCTAATGCCATGTAATCGGCCTCGAAGAGGAGATTCCTCCACAGAGCTGGAATGCACAACACAATCTAGCAAGCCCTCCATTTCCCAAGCTCCCATCACTCTCTTGGCTCAGATTTTGCCAAGTCCTAATGGGTCTTTACCATGCAGACTCGCACAGGTTCCCTTGACCAAGACAGGGTTTTTACAACTAAAAAGAAGGACTGAGGGAAATTGTCTCGTTCACCCTCTATCCCCACCCAGCACTGCAGACGCCTGCCAACACCTGGACACGACGGTATCAGCAGGGTGGGAGGGAATGAAGGGTTATTAATCGCACGCATCAAATTTAGTATAAAACCACTAAAGGTAAACACAGGTCATCATCTGCCTTTCAAAGGCTACGAATTCAAAACCTAGCCTTTTGTCAGGCTACCTGGTTTATGGCAAGCCCTGGGCTACTGCACTGAAGACCAAGCGAGCATCTACCTAGGCCAACAACAAGCAGCCAAGGGAGACAAACAGGACACACATGCCTTGGATTTTACTGGTGCCAGTGGGGAAGGACGATAAGTGGTTGGGAAGGGGGAAATGCAGAGGCAGGATGCACTGATGGGAAACCTTACCACTGCAGTCTGGCAGACAAATCTGCAGTTTGCAACCTCTTCCTCCTCTTGCTGCTCCAATTTCATCACAAACTCAGCTAGGGGCTCAGGTTAAGAAGTGAGCCTATCTGAGGCTATGTACACACGATCACTTTATTGCGCGATAAGGCTCCTTACCGTGCAATAAAGCTGGTAGCGTACACACGAGCATTTTCCCTGTTGCGTGGCAACACCCTCTTGCTGCGCAACAGTTAAACCACTCAAATCGAGAGTGGTTAGCTTACCGTGGAACAGCTGTTCCACGGTAATGCTCGTGTGTACCCATTTTGCAAATTAAACAGCCTCCAGAAATGTCCCTGAGTGCCAATCGAGGCCACTCTGGGACGTTGGAGCTGTCAAATATGTCAATTTCACTGCTCTGCTAGAGCAGTGAAATTGATTGTTATGGGAGCTGTCAGGTTCGGCAGCTCCCCTGGACTGAGCTGGGGGCTGGCCCAAACCGGCGAAGGCAGCCAGTTCGGGCCAATCCCCTAGTTCAGCCCTGGGGCTTCGGGTGGCGGCGGAGGCTGGCAACGCAGCCCCCGCCACCACTGGAAGCCCTGCAGCTGGACTAGGGGGCTGGCTGTGGACAGTGCATGGTGGGACAGGTGCCCACCATGCACTGCTCCTTGTATCGCAAAGGAGTGTTCACACAGGTGAATGCTCCTTTGCGATAGAAGAAGCACGTGTGAACACACGAAAGCACTATATTTATAGTGCTTTCCTTGTCCCACAATAGCTTATTGCGGGACAAGTTTATCATGTGTACATAGCCTGAGCTGCAGCATATAGGGCCACTGATCCTTCACCAACTTTTCTTCTCCTTCCGATATTAACCCCCAGACACGCAGCAGCTTCTGTTTTAAACTGTATGTACACCTTCTGCAGCAGCCACTTCTTCCCAGGGTGGAATGAGGGGCGGGGAGCGGAGGGCTCCTGTAATCTGATGTTCTTACCTTTCTTCCCATGCTCTAAACACAGGTTCTGACCAAGAGCTATAGAAGGTCTTAAAATCTAATGGCAAGCCCCAGGGCACAACACTGCCCATTCCCCGATTCTTGTTACATCCAGAAAGTGCCCGTCGTGCTCCAGGACTGTATTTGTACGTAACAGGGTCTGGATTCTTATGCAGCTTTGCCCCAGACCTCCCTCCTCCAGGCCCTCCGTGTACCCAGTGCTCTAGGACACGAAGTCCCTCCGCTGCTGCTCTGAAACACAGCCCAGCTCCCTGTACCACCACATTAGAAACTAACAAGGTAACAGCACCCATATTAATAATCAATTGCGCTCTCTGTGAAGGACAAGCACAGTGGTCACCTGCCCTCTGTTTAAGAAATTAAGGGGAATTCCTACTGCAGCCAGACTCCCCCACGGTATGTAGTGCCCGTTTGTGGAGGGTTATACGAGTCACTGTCTGATATGGTGGGACAGCCCTCAGGTTCTCCAGCAATGGCATCCGGCGGGGGAGTGGGAGGAAAGACTTGCACAATAACCAGCCTCCTGTACTTGAGGGTCTGTGTACACAGTGCTCGGGGGTACAACTGCAGCACCAGCCGACATAACCCCGCCGGCTTTGATCAAACTAGCTCACTAAGAATAGTAGTGTAGCGGCTGCAGAACGGACAACCCCGCAAGTACGATCCGGCCGCTGATTATGGGTACGTTCATGGGCAAGTAGCTCTGCCCACCACAGCAACATGCCTGTTTGTAGCACACTAGTGCAAACAAAGCTAGCTTGGGCCTGCCTCTGCCCACCACGCTCACACCACCCAAATGCCATGCAGATAAGATCCACTAAGATGGGCAGTTAGAGGAGCTAGCTGTCATTCTGGAGTGACTGCCAGGGCTTGGCAGTGCCCAAGTATTTTGCGTTTCCTTCCTTTCCTCAAGACTCAGTTATTTTCAGGGTGTTTAAAATTCTCTCTTTTATTTTTATACTTAAAAAAACCCCAGCCCTTCCAAAGAAAGACGCAGGCCTTAAGCCAAGCCATTGTGAGACTGCAATGCTGTTCCCATCTCGTCCCCTCCCTCGAGCCATACACCTGTAAAGATGTGCCCATCTATACACTGTGACCAGCACCTTTGATTTGAATGGCACTGTTTAGAGCATGTAAAGTTCAGCATGTGTGTAAATCCTCACAGGAACGAAACAGTCTCAGTTGTTTCCTCACACGGGTGAGTCAAACATTTGAGGAGAGCTGTTGCCGCCATCCCAATTGCCCTGAGTCGATGGAGGAATTTTCCTCTCACACAGCTGGGTGATTTTGCTGGGTCTTGTCACAGAAATTAAACGAGATCTCCAGATGTGTTCATCTCTCATTCCAAAATATGGATTCCAGTGTGACTAAGCCATCCAAATCTACTCTGGGATGACGGGCCAAAGACTCTGCTGATGTGGATGGGGCGCATCGCCTGCATTAATGGACTTTTACCCCAATGCAAGCACAGAATTTGGTTGAGTTTTTCCTGGTATCTAAGTCCTCCACCACCCCTCCTTCCGGTTCCCATGCCCTCAGGAGGCATACCACACCCATACACACCAGGCCTTAAGACCCGCGTGGTGAGGTGGGTGAGGTACAGGGAGGGGTCACACTTTGTTTCAACACGAGCAATGAGTCTGCATCCCCTGCAGTTTACTGTCTAATATCAGAATTTTCTTTCCAATCCACAGGAGTCTTGCTAGCTTGGGGTTTTCTGTTGCATTCATACAGCCCATTTGGGGGTGGGAGGGAGAGGGTAGAGAAACCCTGGGGCCCATCTTATACAAACCTAACTGTTCAACTCCCAGAAAAAAATCTTCAAACTCCACGACAATAGATGTATTCATTTGTGTCACAAAGCAGCTGTTTATGGACACACACACACGCACACGCACACACACACTCTCTCTCTCTCTCTTGCATTTTACTTTTCATAGGTTGCATGCTATCTAAAGAGGGAAGATTTATCAGCCACCTGCCTTCTCCTGTGACACGACTGTGAGTGGAGTCAGGAGTGCCGGAAGGTCTCTAGGAGTAGGGGGGTCACTGGCACCCAGACCATGGCCTCTCCCACGTCCCCCATTCCACCCCTCTCTCTCTGTGGACCCACCCACATGTTGCCCATGTTTACCCCAATCCCCCTCCCCAAGGCCCCACTCATGCCTCACACCTTTCCCTAGGACACTGCTCACCTCTCACTCCTCTCCACTACCTTCCCCCTATCGCTCACCCTTAAGACAAGAAAAAAGTGATGGGACCATAGTTCCCTGTTCGCTATGTGGGGGTATTGGCTACCCCTCACTCATTCTTGTCAACTATAGGCCCCTTCCTTGTTTCCTTCCTATAACACTCCATTAGACTCTATTTTCATCCAGCATACGCAGCCAGTAGGCTTCCCCTCTCTCTCATTAATCTGACAGGCTCTCAGCCCCACTCTAATCCTCCTGATTACAGACTCGTGCCCAACCCATTCAGCTTCCTTCTCATCTCCTCACTCAACCTTTAGATCTGGGTCAATGATCCTTCCTCCTTCCACCAGAACAGCCACTCCCTTCACCATGGTCTTCACTCAGACAGGCCCAGACCCAGGCCATCACCCCATCTTTCACCTGCACCTGTTGGCTGAATGCTCCATTGCTCAGATTGTGAGCTCTTTGGGCCAGGACAATGCCTTCTTCTAGGTTTGTATGTAAGAAGATAATGGTGGCTATACTGGGTCAGTCTGGGTGCATTTAGCCCAAGGTCCTGTCTTCTGACGGTGGCCAAGGCCAGGTGCTTCCAGGGGAATGACCAAAAGAGGGCATACAGATCAAGTGATCCATCCCATCATCTAGTCCCAGAATCCAGCTGTCAGACACTTAGGGACACCCAGTGCACAAGGCTGTGTCTCAGACCATCTTGGCTATTCGCCATTGATGAGACTATCTTCCATGAACTTATTTAATTCTTTTTAAAATCCACTTAGAGTTTTTTGGCCTTCACAATATCCCTTGGCAACCAGTTCCACACGTTGACCGTGTTTTGTTTAAAGAAGTACTTTCTTTTGTTTGTTTTAAACCTGCTGCCTATGAATTACATTGGGTGACCCCTGCTTCTTGTGTTATGGAAAGGAATAAATAACACTTCCTTATTTACTTTCCTCCATACCAATCATGACTTTAAACAATTTCTATCATACCAGTAAACCC
>ML685946.1:173219-208813 GCA_007922175.1 Pelusios castaneus | reverse complement strand
TTGTTTTTCTGCAAGAGACTAACACGGCTACCCCTTTGGAACTTATAGCCACTGGATCACCCTTGACACAGGCTTCTTGAACCCCTCAATAGATTTTTCTTGACAAAAGTAGTGTTGATTATTCCCCAACAAAACTGTTCATCCATGTGTTTCATAATTCTACTCTTAACTATAATTTCAGCCAATTTCCTTAGTACTGCAATTAGGCTTCCTGGCTTGTAATTGCCAGAATCACCTCAGGAACTGTTGTTTTAAAAAACAGCCTCATATTAACTATCCTCCTGTCAGCTGGTACAGAAGCTGATTTAAGCTATGTTACATAACAGTTAGTAGCTCTACACTTTCACATTTGAGTTCCTTCAGAGCTCTTGGGTAAATCCCATCTGGTTCTGGGGACTCAATAGAGTTCGGTTTATCAATTTGTTCCAAACCCACCTCTATCGACGCCCCAGTCTAGGACAGGTCCCAATACCAGTACGCCCCTAAAATTTGGGCAATGCTTTGAGAAACTGTTGTAAATTATAACAATTAGTTCAAAGGTTGACGAACCCTAAAAGACAATCAGGTGACAGCTGTCAGCCTCGTTAGTGTGCTCCTTCTGACACTAGCGGTTTCCTTTATGACTGAACCTCAGGCAGACTTCCCCAATCTGAAGCCGGGCGTCTGACTCTTTGCATTCTCCTTCTAGGCTCTGTGGTTTCCCTCTGTTCTCACCTTTGTAGAACAACAGCCTTCCTTTCAAAATCCCCAGACACTTCCACTTCTGCTCCATCACTTCTGATCTTTGTCTCTATCTCCTCCGGATACACAGTTCCCCCAGTTCAGCTTTCCTAGCCTCCTAGCACTCTGCTTCTCCCCGGCTGGCTGCTCACCTTAATTTCTGGGTCAGCCAATCCTCCAGCTGATAAAGAAAATGAGAGCCACGTCTTGTGAAACCATCGGCCTGTCTCCAGCTCGGCAGCTGCTTTTTTCAGTTAGACTCAACACACTGCCTGTCTTTGAAGTGTTCAACTGGAAGTGTACTGGCCAGCCCTGCAGAGGAGCACTGTGCAAGCTCTAAAGCTTGCCTCTTGTGCCCACAGACGTTGGTCCACTAAAAGACATTATCTCCCCCAACCTGGTTTTCTAAAGAAAGTTAGCTAAGAGGTTTGTATAGGTAACCAGCAGAGGCCATTCTTTTTTCATTAATGGGACACGTACCAGATGCAACATCTGGTTTTCAATGGTACTTGGGACTCAAACATAAAAGCTTCCAGCATTAACTTAAAGTAAGATCCATGATAACTGTATACACAATCTGAAGTCATCTGCTGCTGTTTCATACCACAGAACACACTCAGAGAACATGAGGATGGAAGATGGGTGGGGCGCAGTGGCCAAAAATAACTAATGTAATCCTGGAATGCATAAATGGGAACCTTGAGTAAGAGACGATAAGTTACTTTACCTCTGGTGCCCACAATTCAAGAAGAATGTGGATAACTTGGAAAGGTTCAGAGAGGAGCCATGAGAGTGATTAAAGAATTAGAAAACCTGGTTTATGGGTGACAGACTCCAAGAGGTCAATCCAAGTGACTTAACAAAGAGAAGGTTACGGGGCAACTTGATTACAATATGTAAGTATCTATATGTGGAACAAATATTTAATAGTGGGCTCTGTAATACAATTCAATGGCTAGAAGTGGAAGCTAGACAAATTCAGACTGGAAAAAGGTGTCATTTTTTTAATGGCGAGAGTAACTAATCATTGGAGCAATTTACCAAAGGCCATGGTGGATTCTCCATCATTGACAACTTTAAAATCAAGATTAGATATTTTTCTGTCCTAGCTGATCTTGGAAGTGTTGTGGTGCAATTCTCGGGCCTGTGTCGTGCAGGAGGTCAGCCTAGGGGCATAGCCAGCCCCAAGTTTCTGGCCAGGCCCCATAATGTTACTGGACGCTTCCCCAAGACACTCCAGCTGCTAGGTAACAAGTGGAGCTATGGAAGGTGGGGGTAGGAGAGGCGGCGCAATGAGGCTGACCCATCACAGCAGCACAAACTTCGCTGCTGTGGCTGTGTGGCTGGCCAGCAGCCGCAAGCGGAACAGAGATGCTGGCTTGTGCCCTTGCTTCATTCGTGGCTGCACCCGCTGGCTGTGGGCAGCCTCACAGCCGCCACAGCAAAGTTCGCACAGCTGTTGGGTGGGCCTCATGTCCAAGTGGGTGGGCCCCAGCCCACCCGGGCCCACCAGTGGCTATGCCCCTGGGTCAGCCCAGGCGACTACAGTGGTCCTTTCCAAGTTTTACCTCCCGTAGAATCTATAGGGAATCCAGTTCTCAGTAGAGCACAGAGAAGGTTACTCATAAACAATCCAAAATGGAGTAAAAAATGGTCTAATACCCAAAAGCAAGGATTTCAATCCTAGAGTCTTGGCAGCTATAATTAATAAGGTTTTACAATCAGAACTGCAATGGCATGAGATGAATACTGTTCCTCTTTTAAAACTAAAGACATGAAAAGCTGACGTTGCAGCAGGCAAGTGAATTTCTACTACAGCACAACACTGGCTAGTGTCGGGTGAGATCCTCCACATACAGCTCTGCCAGCACATCAGGTCTGCTCTAGGATCCCTCCTTCAAGTAGTGACAGCCAGATCTACCGTAGTGTGGGTGCTTTTGCGATGTGCACAGGTGAGGAAGGAGCAAAGCACAGGACCTTGTCCCTTCCCAAGGCACAGATACAAGTGGGCAGGGGAGGGGCAAGGAAAAGAAAGCAGAGAACAGGGCTTCAACAACAAAGAATGAAGGAGAAAAAAACAGGAAACAGAACACATTCCACCAGATGTGGCCTCTCTTCATTCAACCACAGAGAGGAAGTGTGCCTTCCATTCCAGACACTGAAATAGCACAAGTTCCGGCCCTTTGCAAAACAAATCTTGGGATTCAGTCCCTCAGTCCCTACCCCTGTCACAGGGGTGCCATTTCTCCACACCTTTGCACTTTTCTGAAATACTCCCTGCTGGATTTGTTCCATGGTGAAGTGCACAAAACATTCTGAAAGCCAGTATCATTCAGGGAGAGAAACTCCAGGTTGCAACAAATAACGTTACCTCTCTGAGGAGTTCACTAGAGCAAAGGAGCACAGACTGCAAAATAAAGACACCACATATAGCTTGGAAAATGTACTTCTCCTTTCTCTTTCATTACACAAAGGGATCTGAAATTTACGCAGAAGTGGAATTTCAAGGAAGATGGGGAAGAGCTAATGTTCCCATCAGCTGCTCAGCATAATGGAGACTAATTCATTTTGGATTCTTCTTCCCACTGAACTTCACAGAGCATCTGTTGCTGCAGCAGGACAGTTCCAGAACTGAGATCCCACCCAGTGCACGAGTCCGTCTTTTAAATTACCCCCGAGACACAATGGATTATTGCACCAATGAAAATATTAGCATAAATGGCATCTCCTGCTACTTGGACACCTGAATTTGCCAGACAAGCCTAGCTACACCCGACTGTTCTTCTTACTTCCCACTGAGCAGAAGGAAGACAAAAGGGAACATTTGCAAAGCAGTTGCAAAAGCCAAACGCTCCGTTAAGAAAGTGATGCCGGGTGTCTGCCAGGCTTTTAAAGTCTTCAGGGTACAAACTATTCTTGCACAGTATAAAGATACTAAATGCAAAAGAACTCTTAATTTTACATAAAGCCTGAACATTTCATTGAAATAAGGAAACTGTTTGAATCTCCACAGTAATCAGCCCCTGAAATATATCAAGATGACCGGTTCTAAGTCAGACCAGTCACCTATAACAGCCAAAGGTCTGGAGAAAATCTGGTTCAATTCAACTGAGTTGTAAGACTTTAAAAGACAACTTTGTGCCTGTGCAGTAATTTTCGCTCTCTCACTTTTTTTAAAGAGCATCACAACAATGTCTTTTTTCTGTCTTTTCTTTTAATGGGTACAAGGAAATTCATTCAAACTAACCAAGTTAAAAATCACAAAGAGAAGAACCCAGAAGTCAGCAAATACCAACTGAAGACTGTGAACCACATTCAGTCAGCAGGTCAGAGGACGCAGCCAAAGAACTGAACAAGAACAGTATCTTTATTCTCTGTGCATTGCCTGATCCACACTGCAAGGGATGCAAGAGCTGCATAGATCTTATGCTAACCCTCTGTCTGCGAGAAAACATGACTGTGTCTGTTACAACCACTCTGAGCTCTTCTTGGTGGCACTGTAATAGAACCGAACTTTGGATCCTGTGTGCTCCAGGACAGTGGCTTTCAAACTCTTTTGGGGGGACCCAGCTGAAAAAAATCATTTATACCCATGACCTGGCCCTGGGCCAGGGGTCAGCAACCTTTCCCGACCCCTTGGCTGGCCCCCTCCTCCCCAATCCCCAGCTGTGCAGCGACCCCCTCCACTGAAAAAAAAAAAAAGTGGCCACAACCTGAAAATTCAGTGGCAGCCATGGCTGGAAAGGGGTCCTCAGGCACATGGCTGAAAGAACCCCAGAGCACTTCTTTCCATGATAAAACAAACAAGGAATCCTGTGGCACTTAAGATTAACAAATGTATTTATCGCATGAGCTTCGTGGGAGAAAAAGTGGCTTTTTTCAGCTGGGCCAGGGGTCCCCACATGCACCACAGAAAGGAGCTGCTCTGGGTGTCCTCTTTCCATGGCATGCCTAGCCTGTCCCCAGGCACGCTGCGGAGAGGGGCCATTCCAAGTGGCTTCTTTCAAGGGCGTACTTAAGGACCCATCTCCTGGTATGCCACAGAGAGGGGCCGTGAGTCAGTATCAGAGGGTCTGTGACCCAGTACTGGGTCCCGATCTGTGGTTTGCAAACTTTTTTCCTCAGAACCCAGTTTAAAAAATCATTTATGCGACAACCTGGCTCTGAGCAAGAGTTTGGCAACGGTCCCTCCTCCCCAACCCCTCAGCCGTGTGGCAGCACACTCCACCAAAAAATGGGGACGCCACCTGAAAATGTGGTGGCAGCCATGGCTGGGGGAGGGGCCCCAGGCATGTGGCCAAAGGAAGGCCAGAGCGCTTCTTTCCATGGCGTCCCTGACCCCTACCCCAGGAGCCGCTGAAAGGAGCCACTCCAGGCAGCTTCTTTTGGCCGGGGCAGGGGTCCTCATGCATGCCATGGAGAGGGACTGGTCCGGGCAGCTTCCTTCCGTGCTGTGCCTGGAAATGGATCCCCAGTACATGGTGGAGAGAAACTGCGACCCAGTACCTGTGGGTCGGTGCCCAGTACTGGGTTGCAACCCATGGCTTGAAAATCACCGTTCGAGAATAACTACCTTTTCAAAATGCAAAATGCAGGCGCCACACCCCCTCCATGGCCCCACTCCTGCCCCTTCCCCCCAGTTCGGGACAGGTGATCACACAAACATGCTCTCGAGCTGGCTGGGTCCGAACAGAGTCCAGTCCCAATCTCCCGCTTCTTTCTAGATACATGTTCAGGGTGCAGCCCTACTCAGCACCCCTCCCTGGGTGATGGGACACCAAAGTCCTCTGCCTTAGCCCTGAAACTAGCATAGCACCTCTCCCAATGCCAAAGAGCTCCAGCAAAGCCAGGCACCCTTTGGAGAACTCTTTCCCGCCTGCACAAAGGCCATCATGGGCCACACAGGCTGTGCCAAGGAATTTCTCAATTACCCCCACTCACAGGCAAGGCACAAGGGAGACATAAAGCTGCAGAAACCAATGAAAACTTGCACACAGAACCTGGCCTCAGTCTCCTCGCCTCTCAAGAGTCCTACGGCCTCAGTCTCCTCCAGGGATCCCAGGATTCTTCTACATCTCCCTCACCCCTTCTCCCAGCGTGGTCACGTGGCTCTGGCCTCCTCTTAGATGGATGGGAAGAGAGTCTCCCATCCCTTTTATAAAGTTACCCAGGCTTTTAGCCCCAGGTCTTCTGTCCGAGAACCCTGGAAAATCCATGTACATCTCTCTCCAATGGGCTTCAAAGACTGAGAAAGTTTACTAGCAGCCCCTCTTTTCTAGAAAAGGTGTGTACGGTGCCACAGCAACAGAGATGCTGCATCTGAATACAACCTGCCCCAAAGATGTAAACCATTCAGTAAGGTGTCCCTTAGCTCAGTACAGCTTAACTTAATTGCTACTATTGTCAGTCTGCCACATTCAGGTGCCCCAGGCAGATCGCCAAGATGTCACTGGACTGTATTATAATCTATGTGCGCAAACGGCAGAGTCCCGGTCAAGCCAGCAAACAGTTCTGTCAGGCTTCAGCATGCAACCACAACAGTCTCTTAATGTCAGGGTGGGGTGGGGTGGGGTGGGGTGGCAGGTTTGTGCACGGAATATTCAGGCAGCCATTTGTTATTTCATGTTTTGCCGGCTGGGATGGAGAATGGGAACCACCAAAGAAGCTCCACAGCAAAGGCTGTAGGATTTTACAAGCACTATTTTCCCTGCAGAGGTTCACATCTGCGAGCTATCCGGAGTTGTGATGTTGTCACCATCTGTGAAGAGTGAGCTACAAACACTTTCAGGCTGACAGGTGGGTCGAGCCCCTACTTCTCCAAATAATCCACATCAGCATGACCGAGGGCAGCCTATCCACCTACAGAAAACTGCACTGCACCACCACACTCCTGGGGGTGGGACGCTGCATTTCCTCTCAAGGCACCCCAGAATTCCAGTGGCTTTGGTGCAAGCCTGCCTGCCCCGCCTCACTCCACACTGTTCTGTCCCCAAACTTTGAGAGATTCAAGGCATCTTCTGGACTCTGCCATCTTTCGTTAATTTTTAGCTTCCTGTGTGTTAAAGACAAGAACAGCCTAGACAGAGACAGGCACTTTGCACATTGTCAACTTGAAATCGTCAGTTTTTTTTTTAAAAGTTAAAACTAGTTTCAGGCACAAAATCTGATCCCTTTCTGCTAATTTCTGTGATTTTACTCCTGACTCCCATTCGGGGATGTGCTAAATCCATTTTCAGTGAGAATAGCCTTTTCCCTGCTTCCCTCAACGGGGAAACCATGCTGCGCTGTATTCACACTGTTCTCAAACTGCTGATTCATGTAAGTCTCTCTAGCAATAAATTCCCTTGGATGGGAAAGTGATTTCCCAGATGCAGGATTCAAGTCTCCTTGGACTATAATTGGTTTATCTTCTCATCAGGAAGAAGTGAGATTGCTTTGGTTCATGACCCAGATGGAGAACAGCCCAGACAAGCCTAATTTCTAACTGTAGCTTTCCAGATTTCCTCTCCCCTCTCCCCAACACAGTAACCTTCTGCCAGCAGACGCAGAAGAACAGTTCCGCTGGAGCCACAGAGCTGCACATTAGAGCTACTCAACTTCAAGTGAAAAGTTCAGATGGAAAGAAAAACACCCGATCTCTTTCTAGAATCAGAAGGAGGTTTCAGCCTCTGATGAAGGAATTAGGACTCAGGGCCTCATCTTATGAAATGGAGGAACTCACTCAAACCTTCAACCTCCAGCTCAGCAAAAAGTAAGGACCTTGGTTTGACCTAGCCAGTGAACACAAGGCACACAGTCTTTTAGAGTCTAGCTAGAACAGGGTGTAACAAAGCACGTTATTAACGGGCTTGGAGCCAGGGCTGTAAAGTAGGGGATAATAGCGGCTCACACCATGTGGACACACTGACGTGACCAGAAGCAGCAAGACAGTGGCGTTGGAATCATTCCAAACAGCTGACGTTTCAATTTTCCATCAAACTCTAAACTTGCGTTTCACAGCTTGTCAGTCACTAATGGCAAGGTAGCTCTGATTTCTTGTGGCACATTCATTGTGCTCCAAGAATAGGGCTCCATTAGCAGTGCGGGGTGGGCAAGGGACAGGTGGAGCAGGTAAAGATGTCAGCAGGACACAGACAAACCAGTCCCACAATACAAGCACAACAAAGAGAGAACACCTAGGCAAAGCAAGAAGCATGATTTGGGCTGCTTTCTAAATTCCTTCCTAAATGGTGTGATCCGTGCAGGAGCTGAGACGGCCACCAGAAAGGGCAGGACATATGATACATCATTAGTGGACAGCAGGCTTCTGATGGCTGGAGGAACAGGTCCCATTTCAGGTCACACAGGAGATGGTCAGCCAAAGAGGCTGCAGAGCAGGCAGCACATTTTAATAAGGGGAGTCTAGGACAGGGACGGCCCAGGCTCTTCCCCCAGAGCTGGAGGGAAAGGGCTTTTGGGAATCAGTGGATAGGCATGAAATTACCCCCTCTCCCAGCAATCTCTCTTTTGCCATGGATACCCATAGATTCCTTAATTCCAAGGCCAAAAGTGGTGACTGTGATCATCCAGTCTGACCTCGTGGATGGCGCAGGCCAGAGACCTGCCCCGAAATAATTCCTGGAGCAGATCTTTTAGAAAAACAGCCAATCTCGATTTAAAGAATTGCCAGTGATGGAGAATCCAGCACAATTGTTCCAGTGCTTAATTACTCTCACTGTTACAATTTTACATCTTATTGCCATTCTGAATTTATCTAGCTTCAACTTCCAGGCACTGGATTGTGTTAGACCTGTCTCTGGTAGACTGAAGGGCCCATTATTAAATATTTGTTCCCCTTGCAGATACTCACAGACTGGAATCAAGTCACCCCTTGGCTTTCTCTATGCTAAGCCAAACAGTCTGAGCTCCATGAATCTATAAGGCAGGTTTTCTAATCCTTTACTCATTCTCATGATGCTTCTCTGAACCTTCTCCAATCTCTCACCACCCTGCTTGAACTATGGGTGCCAGAACCAGGCACAAGATTCCAGCAGTGGTGCAACAAATACAGAGGTAAAATAGCTCCTCTGCCCTACTTGCGATTCCCTTGTTCATGTGTGTCACACTGCCTGGAGTGGATGACAACCAAGACACTTCAACCAGCAGTGTGCTCTATAATCAGATTTCGCCAACTCCTAGATCTCTAACATTCTCACTTTGTTTTACGAAGTGGGATTTTCTCCCACAAATGCTCATGCGATAAATAAATTTGTTAGTCTTTCAAAGTGCCACAGGACTCCTTGTTCATTTTGCTGAACTAGGCTAACACGGCTCCCCATTTGGAACTTGTCAACATTCTCACTGACACTCTCCTAGACACTCCAGTCTGTCTTCTCAACTAGGCAAGTTGGACTATGGGATAAATAGACACTTGCATCAAAAATCTCAAAATATTCAGCCTGTTCCCATTCCCAAGAGACCAGCCACTGACTCCAGTTCAATTTGTACCTTAGATCTCACTCCAAAGGTAACACTTATAGCTAATCCTAAAGTAAACTGATTAGGAAATTAGCTAGGAAAAAGAAATGAGGGTTAATTACAGGCAAAAGCAAGCAACATAGATACACAAATGAGTTCAGTTGATGGTCCCCAAAGATGACAGAGATGTAGAAATATGTCAGCACTGAATGTCTTTTTAGGGCTAACCCAGATTGGCCCTGGGGGATTTTTTTTTGGCTTTGCTCCAGCCTAAGAGGTCAAATAGCAAAGATGAAAATCTTCCTGTCAGCTAATTTGTTTCCCTCTTTCACAATTCAAGCTGATGGGATGTGCGTTCTTGCACATAGCACCTTCATTGTTGTAAGAGGGACTTTAACACAGCCTTTGTGATGTGATGTTTCACAACGGCCCAAAGAGCCTTGATAGCTCTTTGGATGGGTGGGGAAACCACATCTCCAGTTCGGAGCAGGCATTTTTACAGCTATAAAGCACCCCTTAAAGCATGGGACATGTAAATTACCAGTGTGATGAACACAGGCACAGGCAGCAAGTTACAAGCATTTTAAAGAATCTAAACTCTAAACACAACCTGACAAGTCAAACAGTCTTAAACAATCTAACACACAGGTTTGCTGGTTTGGTTTCCAGCTAGGAATTTGTCAGTGCTCAGCTGTCACCTACAGCCTTGGGAAAAGAAGCCTCTGTCCAACAGTTTCACCGCAACCCAGAATTACATTACCTCTTTTGGCCACAACATCACACCCCTCTTCCTTCCTCATGTTCTCTGAGTGTGCGCTGTGGTGTGAAACAGCAGCAGGTGACTGCAGATTGTGTATACAGTTATCATGGATCTTATTCTAAGTTAATGCTGGAAGTTTTTACGTTTGAGTCCCAAGTTCCATTGAAAACCAGATGTTACATCTGGCACATGTCCCTGTGTTAAAGAGAGAATGGCCTCTGTTGATTAGCCATACAGCAGTGAAAAACCTCCTTGCTAACTTTCTTTAGGAAGCCAAGATGGGGGAGATAATGTCTTTTAGTGGACAAACTTCTGGAGGCGCAAGACATAAGCTTTAGAGCTTGCACAGTGCTCCTCTGCAGGGCTGGCCAGTACACTTTCAGCTGAACACTTCAAAGACAGGCAGTGTGTTGACCCTAACTGAAAAAAGCAGCTGCCGAGCTGGAGCCAGGCTGATGGTTTCACAAGATGTGGCTCTCATTTTCTTTATCAGCTGGGGGATTGGCTAACCCATAAATTAAGGTGAGCAGCAGCTGGGGAGAAGCAGACTTAGAGACTAGAGTCAGGAGGGAAGGTGCAGAAGTGGAAGTGTCTGGGGACTTCGGAAGGAAGGCTGTTGTTCTACAGAGGTGAGAACAGAGAGTAACCATGGAGCCAAGAAGAAGAACGTAGAGTCAGATGCACGACTTCAGAGTAGTCTCCCTGGAGTGACTCATAAAGGAAACCATTAGTGTCAGGAGAGCATTAACAAGGCTGACAGCTGCCGCTTGATGATTGTCTTTTAGGGCTTATTACCCTTGCAGCGGATTGCGTCCTCATCATACAGACCTAGAAAAAGGCATGGTCTCTGCCCCTAAGAGCTCACAATTTGAGAAACAGCACAGTCAGCCAGACACGTGAAGTTTAGGAAAGGGGTTAAGTGCGGTGGCTTTGACATAATTTGATGAAGAGCAATTTATCTGCATCCTTATTGAATTGCGGACACCAGAAATGGACACAGTTTTTTCATGGTGGTGCACCAGTGCCACATAAAGAGATAAAATAACCTCTTTACTCCACATGAGATCCTGCTCCTTATGCACCAAAGGATCCCATTAGCCCTTTTGGCCACTTCATCACACAGAGTTCACATTCAACTGATTATCCATCGTGATCCCAACATCTATTTCTGAGTCTCTGCTTCCTGTACGCATGGCCTGCATTTTCGGTTCCCAGATGTATACATTTACACGTTAGCTCCACTAAAATGTTTGTTTGAGCCAGCTTTCCAAGTGATGCAGATCACTCTGAATTAGTGACCTGTTTTCGTGATTATGTACCACTTCCCCAATTTTTTGTCAGCTGCAATCTTTGTCAGTGATGATTTTATTTTTAATTCCAGGTCACTGATGGAATTGTTAAATAGTGCAGGGCCAGAAATAGATCCTTTTGAGATCCCACTAACAATGCACCTGCTCAATGATGAGCCCCCCATTTGCAATTACACTTTGGGATCTATCAGTTAGCCAGTTTTTAATCCATTTAATGGGACATGTTAATTTTTTTAATCAAAATTTGTCATAAGTCAAATGCCTTACAGAAGTATAAGTCTACTATGTCAACATTATTACCTTCATCAAACAAACTTGTAATCACTTCCAAAACAAAAAATTAAATTAGTTTGACAAGATCTATTTTCCATTAACCCATGCTGGCCTGCATTGATTACACTACCCACCCTTAATTCTATTTTAACTGAGTCCAATACCAGCTGCTCCATCACCTTGCCTGTGATCAATAGCAGACTAACAGACCTATAATTATCTGGGACATCCCATTTATCGTTTTTAGATACTGGCACAATGTTCACTTTCTTCCAGTCCTCTGGAACTAACCCTGTGCTCCAAGACTTATTGAAAACCAACATTAATGGTCCAGCAAGCTCCTCAGCCAGCTCCTTTAAAACTCTTGGATGAAAGTTGCCTGGACCTGCTGATTTAAAAATGTCTATCTTTAGCAGCTGCTGCTTAACATCCTCTGAGTTCTTAGTGGAAAGGAAAGAGTGTTATCTTATGCTAATGCTACATCATCTGGCCTTTTCCCAAATACAGAACAGAAGTATTTATCAAACCACTTCTGCTTCTTTTGTTTGGCCAATACTAAATTGGTTGGTACTTAAATATGCTTTAGAGGTTTCAAGGGATGCCATTAATAGCAAGGGACATGGCAAACATTTGTAATATTTTTGTAAAAGTTTCTGATGCAAAAGGTTGCAATGGAGCAGACTAACCATGGAGCTTTCACCCTCACAGGGTAACTCTTTCAAATACCTAACAGCAATTTTTAAAAAAACCTAAAAAAATCTGTTTTACTAACTTTTAATCCTGACTTTACAGAGTCTGATACAATTGTTCCCATCAAGTACATTTTTGGATACCTCCCAACAGCAGCAGTGGCAGCTTCCTGAGCTGCCACTCAGCCATCCCAGGGGCAGAGCAGCTGTTTTTGACTTCCCATTCATTTCTCTAATCTGTATTGTTTCGGCCCAACAGCTGTTCCCCGTCGAACAGCAAATGAAAAGGCCTGCCTGGCGATGATGCCATGGCAGCCTCTCTGAGAACACCTGGCCTTCCTTTCCCATGGATAGCAATTAAAATGTTATCATGCTTCATTTTAGTGGTCAACATCTTTAACCCATTCTAGTATCCAGCCTGACAAAGGTAAGCCTCTAATCGAACAAACAGACACAGCATTAAGGGCCATGTGCTCAAGACACACATTAGTTCTCCCCACAAAATAAAAAGAAAGATGCATAGATTTCAGAAGGGACCAATATGATCATCTAGTCTGCCCTCCTGCACAGTGGAGGCCACAGAACCTCCCGCCCACTCCTGCAATAAGACACCTAACCTATGATTGAGTCACTGAAGCTCCCAAAGCATGGTTTAAAGACTTCAAGGGACAGAGAAACCACCAGCAAGTGACCCAGGCCCATGCTACAGACCTTTACCAATCTGCCCTGGGGGAAAATTCCCTCCTGACCCCAAATATGACAATCAGCTAATCCCTGAGCATGTGAGCAAGACTCACCAGCCAGACACCCAAGAAAGAATTCACTGCACCAACTCAGAACCCACCCCATCCCATCGGCATATTTACCATGAGAAGTCAAAGATTCGATGTAGCTGTTCTAGAGTCACAAAAACCATTTGAGAGAAGGCAGGGAGTGACTTAGTTATACGGCTGCCAGCCCATTTCCAGGGCTAGAGTTTTACCAGAGCACCTGCACTGAAACTGCTGACAGTGGTGCAGGTTCCCCGGTCCACATCTCCTACTCCCAATGATTCAGTCCCAGTCTTGTCCTCATCTGCTGGGCAAACGTCGATTCTTCCAAAGCCTACAAACCAACTATCAGGCACACGGTGGATATCTTCAGCCCCAAACCAAAGACTGCCGTCGTTTAAAGGAAAGGGTGCCCGCCCTGTGCAGTACCTGGCGTTCTTCTAGCTGTGTCTCCTTGGGGGTGCTCCACATCAAGTGGGCATGTGCCTCTTGAGCCCTGGACCAGAGATTTCTAGCCAGCAGTGTTTCCTTGTGACAAGCAATAAGACTATAAAGGGGTGCATGGGTAAACTGCCCTCAGTTCCTTCTCTGCTCGATCACCCTCTAGAAAACAGTGCCGGGGAAACAGCGCACAGCTCATACAGTGAGAAGGCACTGAAGCTAACATCAAACGTGCATTTTGTGTTTCAGCTGGGCCACACATGCTTGGGTTGCAGGCTGGCCAGGCACAGCATGATGCAGGGGACCCAGAGGACAGGCTGTGAAGTAGGCAGAGCTGCTGGTGCAGACTGAAGACAGATTTTGGGAAGTGAGTAGGTGACACAGATTCTGGTCCCTGGAAGGCACCAGTGGGTGGGCAAAGGGCGGCCCACCCATCAGCACATTATTTGAAAGGCACTTGCCTCAGTCCACCCAGCTCGCAGATGGCAGTCCCAACCCCAAGCCGCGCTGTTCCATTGTGTACCCAAACGGGTGAGGACACCCTAAATGCCCGCTGGTTCTGGAGAAGCCCATGAGCAGCACTGCCATCACCCCAGCTGTGGTTCCAGGAGTGTCTGTCAGCACTGGGGCTCCCCAGCCCATTCCCATGGTAGGTTACACACTACACTCGCCTGAGTCTGTGGCCAGGGACCTGACAATTCCTCCGCGTCACGGCACAGGAGGAGGTAGTGGGCAAAAGACGCACGAGGATGATGCACACCCGTCCTCTGAAAAGAACGCAGTTCCTGGGCACCTTACTCCTCCATGAGACATGCACCCTTCTGCAAGTGTCCCGTGCCTCGGGGGTCAGGTAGGCATACGGTCACAGCAAGAGAGAGTGTGTAAGGGGGACTGAGGCCAGCTTAGCTACCAACCAAGAGTTCCATGAGCAGCACGCCCTGTCCCCCTACGTGGGAAGCCCTGAGTGAAGCAGGCCTGTGTATTGCCCATGGCTGAGACTAGTCCTATTCCCTCAAGCCCCTTCTCTTTGCATTATAGGCACACCTGTTACCCGGCCCTGCCAGCTGCAGGAAGAGACTGGGGGCCCTACTGTCTGTCAGCAGAGAAATGAGGGCACAGAGTGAGGGAAACATACTCCAGAGAGATGCGTCCGGGCAGCCCAGCACCAGAGCGCACTGCGTGGGATTTACTGCCGGAGCCTTAGTAATGTAGAGCTGCTGCAAGTTAGTGTTCTCTCTTCTAGGAGGAACAAAGCCATGGAAATTGGAGCTCCACTCCAAGGGGAAAGAAAGGGAGCCTTTGATTTTCCCACCCCTCCTGCTCTGTTTCTCGCTGGGTAATGTACAGGGACAGCTCCACTGTCTTCTGGAAACTCATGAGCCTACAGGATTATGAACAGCTCTCAAGCTGCTCCCCTTAAACCATCAGAGCCAGCTCCTTCCCTTTGCTGGTCCTGTGAGCATGTGTTCACAAGTTCTGCGTGGCCGTGTCCCAATGCACTGCGCCACGCCCCCCCTTCCCCCCCAAGCAGCATCAGCATGGTGGAACCGGTGTCAAAACACCTCAAAGGTCCTCACAGCTCTGCCATGGTTCACTCACGAATGGCAGTCGTGCGAATATCGGTCTGTCTGAGAGATGAGAAAGCAGCATGTGAACAGCCCTGCATGTGAACTAGTGTCGCTTCCACCTGCAGCTGGGAGCTGCTGAGTGTGAGACAGCTCCAGACTGTGGTGCACAATCCTGATGTAACCCTTAGCTCACACTCCCCTCTTGCACAGGGCTTCCCGCTGGCTGTTCCCAGCAGCCCTGTGGAGGCAGGAGCTATTACCTCCCTCTCTCTGATTGGGTGCAGGACCAGCTAGCGCTCCCTGACAGTCATGCTTGGGCAGAAGGGACTGTTTTTGTGGCGGCCAGGAGAGATCCAGCACAGGAGTAGGAGAGGCACTGACAGAGCATCTGCGGATTACTGCCCTGATCCCTCCTCTTCGTGGGCCTCCACGGGGCTGGGACACCATGGCAAACACGCACAGAGTTGGGAATAAGTCTTGAAGAGGCTAGTGGAAATGTGCCCATCTCACCAGCCATCCTTGCAGCCCGCCCTCTGGGTTCCTGCAGAGAGGGAGAGCCATGGGCAGTGCTGACTGCAGACACTATCAGGACTACCCCACTTGGTGTTCCCCTCCCAGATTCACAGCCTCCTGTCCGCTTCTGAACCACACCTTCCACCAAAGGCAACTCACGCACTGCCCAGAGGAAGCCACTTCCTCGCTCGACCAGCTAGCGCTCTCCCAACATTACCACAAGCCATGCGTCTGAGCACGTCTCTCCCCAGCCAGCCAGACCAACAGCAGAAGGAACGGAGGGGCTAGAAGGGGATGTACACCGGGACCCAGCACTGGGCCATGTGACACTTCTCACGATCCAGCCTACCGCTATATCAAAGTCCAAATCTCTACCAGGTCAGATGGAAAACTTTCCAGACTCCATGCAACAAGCTTGCCCTGCCCCACACAAACTGGGGGCTGGCTGGCAAATATCACCTACAGGCTGGCAGCACTACGCTACCCTCTTCTCCTGCTCCATTAAACTCTCTTGTTGGCATCCATGAAGGCAGCCCATAGCAGTCCCTTTCAACAGGTGTACTAGCACCCATTGCATTACATAGACATCGGAGCTGTTCCCACCACAGGAAAGCAGAGCTTATGTCCGCACCCATAATGAGACACAAGATGTCCCATTGCAAGGAGAGCAGAACAGGATCTATTTCTAAGAGTCAGCAGTGTCACACTGTTGCAAAAAAAAAAAAAAAATCTGGGATGTATTAACAGGCGTGTTGTAAGAAAGACATGAGAAGTAATTCTTCCGCTCTACTCGGCCATGATTAGGCCTCAGCTGGAGTATTGTGTCTAGTTCTGGGTGCCTCATTTCAGGAAAGATGTGGACAAACTGGAGAATGTCCAGAGGAGAGCAAGAGAAAGGATTAAAGGTCTATGACCTGCGAGGGATGACTGAAAAAATTGGGCAGAGGGTGTGAGATAACAGTTTTCAGGTACAAACGTTGTTATAAGTAGGAAGGAGAAAAATTGTTCATGTTAATCTCCAAGGAGAGGACAAGAAGCAATGGGCTTAAATTGCAGCAATGGCGGTTTAGGATGGACATTAGGAAACACTTCCTAGCTGTCAGGTAGTTAAGTACTGGAATAAGTTACCCAGGGAAGTTGTGGAATCTCCGTCATTGGAGATTTTTAAGAGCGGATTGGACAAACACCTGCCAAGGGTGGTTTAGATAATGCTTGGTCCCACGTTGAGTGCAGGGGACCAGACTAGATGACCCCATGAGGTCCCTTCCAGTCCTACAATTCTCTCAGTCTGGGAAACTCTAACAAGGGAAAAAGAAACAGAGCCCTGTGGCACTTTGGAACAATTCTAACAAGGGACTCTTCCACCCCACTCATTGAAGGCTAGTAAAATGGAGGACTGTCTGAGAAGGTCCCTCGTCACAGCTCCCCTGACAGGTGGCCGGGATTATTTCCCAGGCTGACCATTTGGAATGAGCTCTGTACAACGACACCAGAAGGTCCAGTTTGTGTCAGACATTGCCTCCAACTTCCTCCTCAGGAACTGAGTCTCTGTAGCGCGGCACTCCAGCCTGCACAGCCCGTATACTAAGAGGGTTTCATGTCTACAAATAAAAGCTGTGTTTTCCCCACTCCGCAAGAGCCTGGGTCACTTTGACCCCAGTCCTCACCCCCATCCCAGCTGCTAGGAGGCCCAGAATAGAAGCAAGATTTCCACATGTTCTCTTCTGCAGATTGTACCATTGGAAGGAAAATGCAGCCCTGGATCCCCAAATTTGGGACAGTGTCAGTGACAAGTGCAAGGCAATGGGGAGAATACTGGGACCCATTTCTGGTTCTGAAGAGGTCTCCAAAAAGTAACTACATCTGCCAAGACAATCCACGTGAGACGGCTTCCCTCCTGGAGTCTCTCCATGCAAAGCTTAACAAGCACTTACATATTCCATGCATATCCCATCTGGAAGGGCTTAGCCACCTTGGGTTTCAGTTTATTTGTTCCTGCGAGTTCCTCTTCCGTGCACTTTCCTTCTCAAATGCTGTATTTATTTAAAGACAAACGCCCACTATTTTCCTGGTACAAAGGGTGGCGCTAAAAGCACCACTTGGAACAGTGAAGAGAGCGCATGAGGCCATGGATGTCCAGTGGCCAATTTCAAAGCCCCGGGTGCAATTCCTGTGCCCAACATTTAGAAGCTCTTTGTTGGTGCTCTCAGCACCACTGTCTAGCCGGCCCAGCAGCGAAGACCCGAGCTGAACACAGAGGGAGACACGTGGTCACTAGATTCGGAGCTGGGCGGGGGGTGGGGAGAAGGGGCGCTGAATGTAAAGAAGCGGGGCACTTGCTACTGACCACCATTGTCCAACACATCTGGGCGTGCAGACCCCAAACTCAAAGACAGGACAGACCAGCAAGGTGGGAAGACCAGCAACAGAACTGGTCAATAAGGAACTCCATGGATAGGGCCCTGCAGCAAGCTAGGCTCAGTGTTTAGAGGCGTTCCGTTTTGAGGGGAGTAAACTGCAGCCACCAACGCTAGTACTCAGCCATCCAGGCCCCTGGCCCAGAGGAGCACAACCAGGCAGCTGCACAAACGTCAGCAGACAGGATCGTGCTGGCAGCTGCCAAACGAGGGGCCCGTTCTGAATTCAGAGGCAGGCGCTCTCTCACTGGTTTCGGACTCTACTTGTCAGGTTAGCACAGTGCCCTGGCAAACTCCACGGGACAACATCGCTAGTGCTCACTTCCTGTGCTAATCTACCACACAGCGTGCTGTTAAACAGCTGCTGTATTCCACCCCAGAAGTAGCTGCACTTTGGTGGCCAATATAGTCAGGTGTGAGGTTTCCTGGGGCAGAAAGGCAGTATGTAGTATTACCAAGGAGGGAGAGTGGGGGGGGGGGGGCAGATCTGGAACCAGGCTGTTCCCGTTGCCAGCAACACAGTAAGCCAGAAAGCAAACCACCAGCTTCCTTACTGTTACAGAACGGCCAGGGCTGATCCATGGTCCTGCTTCCATGCTGGTTCCACAGGCCTCTGCCCCTCCTCTGGAGTTGCTGGTTTGGTGAGACACCTGGGGACATAGCCCAGGATCCCTTCACACAAACACTCCCCTCAGGCACAGCAGCTTTGGATGGAGGAATGGGAGGGTGGAAATAGAGAAAAAACCTTGGGTCCAAAAGCCAGAGACCCTGAGTGAATAACCACACAGGGCGAGGCCCTTTGGGGAGGTGGAGAGGCTGATGACCAACGCCTTGCAGCAACTGGTGCAGCACTTTAATACTAAGGAAAATCTCTGCCACATAGCGAGACTCCACCCCTCTCCCAGTCGGGGAGGGCCGGCAGAGAGGCAGCTGTGTTCCCAGGCTAACGGGCACCCTCTAGCGGCTGTTTCTGGCAGCTCTCTCTGCTGAGAGGGGGGGGCCCAATGAGTAGGGGCAGGAAGGCCCAAAGGCTGCCCGCAGTCAACGGCTGCACGGCTCAGCACGTCTCGGGGTTCCAAAGGAGAAAAAAAAAGGGATCGGTGAGTGGCCCACAAAGGTGTTTGTGTAGCAAGTCTCCACCCCACACCTCAAATGCTGAACTAGAGAGCTGGAGGGAGAAACAGGGCTCGTTCTGCTCATCCAACGAGGCCATCACAGTATTTCCCCCGTTCTCCTGTGGCTGCCAGGAATGGGGTCACAAACGGACGTCACAAAGGTACTGAAGACCTAGCACAATGTCCGTCTCTCTCAAAGCGCTTGCAGCCTGCGTGGATGGCTGCTCGCCAGTCCAGTCTGTCCTTGGCCGTGCGTCAGCGTGCTGACGGCTTGTGTCACAGGGGCTCGGATTCTGTCTCTGAAGCACTTCTGCCGACTGCCGTTTCTGCGCTTTCCCGACGGCAGTTCGCCACAGACGACTGCTTCTGGGAATCCCTCATCGCCCATTCGGAGACGCAATCCGCCCACCTCGGCCCTTCTCCACACTGGCTGCTGCCCTGTGTAGATCCCGTCTCCTCTTCCCTTTTATTTCCCGCTCGCAGGCGGGAGGGCTGCAGATGCTGTCCTGGAGACGGAGCCAACCTGCAGTCCCCAGGAGATGACGAGGCTCCCCACACCACTGGAAAGTCAAGGCAAGGGGATCTAGAGTCTCACAGATGACTTGCAGTGGAGGAGGGAATGGCAGCAAGCAGGCTGGCTAATGGTGGGACTGAGGAGTAGAGGACAGAGGAAGGGGACTCAAAACTGCAATAGCAATGGGGCTAACTGGCCCAGAAGCTGCTTCCAAAGGGAGGAGACCTCCACAATATGTGCATCCCTGTGCGTCCGCGTTTGGGGGTGACGAGAGTGAGGGGGAGACTTTCACAGTGACCATGGGTCAGGCAAGGCACAGGAGGTCACAGCGGGGCTCAGAAGAATAGATCGTGGTGCAGCTGAGGAGTTCTGGACAGGTAGAGGAGGAAGGGCTGAAGGTGCGGAAGTTAGCTTTAGTCCACCAGCATCAAGGCCACGCTTAACAAGCTCATTGTGACAGACCAGAACACGCCTCTGAATGGGCAAGGAGAGGCTCCTGGAAAGGCCTCTTTGGGAGCCTGAATTCAGGAAGCACAGAAAGAACTGTCAGCGTAAACGCACACCCTGATGCAACCTGAACTTGGACAGCGCAAGAAACATTTTGTGAGCCACTCGAAAGGAAATGGGGGCTATTGCTAGTTAAAAATCAGAGTAGAGGAATCCAAAGTCATTCTGCATTACTCAGTCACGAGAAAGCCCCAGGTAGAGCCCTGCAAATCCGCAGATATCCACATTATAGCCACGAATATCCGCAACCGCGGATAGCCACAGACCCTTTCTTGCGGATGCAGATCGGATACAGATCCACATATTTTTATCTGTTTAGGGCTACAGCCCTGCAAATATGCGGATATCCACAGATATCCACATTATAGCTGCATCTGCAGATACAACGCAGATCTCTGCGGATCCATTTCTTGCAGATGCCATGGGGCTCCACATATTTGTATCCATAGAGGGCTCTAGCCCCAGGCCACCCTGTTTTTGGAGACTTGAAAAAAGGTAACAGCTGAGTAAGAGAACTGTCCACTAGAGGGGGCCAAAGAATTGACTAGCGTGGAACTGCTTTGTAGACCAAAATAAAATCACGTTACAAAAGTTCTCTGATTCACTGGGTAAGAGGAGATGGCTTTGCTACATTTTGGTCTTGAAGCTCCAGGTACCTGGTCTTAATTCACTGTTATTTTTAAAAAATCTTCAACTTCAAGGAAAGTAACAGCAACACAAGAGTGCACAGTGACCAGGAAACCTGAAAATCTGTAACTTTTCAAAAAGGACACCTCCTTAAATTTGGCATCCCTCCTCTAAAGCTGGAATGTCTGTAGCAATGGATCTTCCAAGGGGCTGCTTTCATCTCAGCAGGTGGGAGACCCTGCGCATTTGTGCCATGAAATGATGGTACTCTCAGAGCCTGGGCAGTTTCTGGCCACACACGGAGCACGAGAATTACTGCACAGGATGTGCACGTCAGAAAATCACTGCTAACCTTCATCCAGTGAACCACGGTCCCCTGTCCAGGATGAAGTGCCATCCACACTGTAGAAGAACTCTAGCAGTCCAAGTATTAAGAGAAGGTAAGCAGAAACTTGTCTTTAGCAAATGATCTCTTTGCCAGAATATACATTTTTAAAGAAAATAGAAAGGCCAAAGCAGGTAGGAACACAGCTTTTCTCTCCCTATTCTTCCGGTTCTGCTGGAAACAATACGACCGGGGATGTTTAATATCTTCAGCCCAAAAAAGATGCTCTATGCCAAGACAACTATCTACATGCAACGGCAGCACTGGACACATTCTAAGGAATAAGGCTTAGTAGGTCTCGACAACACTGAGCCTTTTAGCAGATTACTCAATGACTGACGTGCAGGTTGGGATTTAGGGGAATCAGAATTGAGAGATTTTCAGTTACCTCTAACCCGGGCAGGCTTTAACTGCTGAGGATGCACTTGGCCAAGCTGCTTCTCTGCCCAGGTAGAATGTTTTTATTTAAAGCATGAACAACCACCCTGCTACACTCCATTCAAATTGCCTACTTCGGTTCCGTACAACAGCACCTCATGGGTGTGTAACAGGGAGTGGGAATTTGGCCAGAAGGTGGCCCTGGTACCCGGCGTTCTGCAGAGATATCCCTTCATGACTGTGAAGCACTCGAGATGCTGCTGTGATGAGTGCCAAAGAAAAGCCGGAGGCAATCGGACATTCAGTGCATGGGCTGGATGGCATGCAGTAAATACAGGACAGGCCACACAGTGAAAGAAGAGGATAAAAAGGACTGTCCATCCCATGCACTAAATGAGGAAGTGAGTAGGGGTCCGGTGGAAAAAACAGCACATGGTCTAACATAATTAAAGACAGTATCACAATGCCTACGCACAGGCAGCCTTCCTTCTTGTACTGCCCAGTTCTTCAGTGCTTGAATCTGCAACATTAGTCATATTCCTTTAATGCTTATCCTAGGATACGTGGATCTGAATTCACTTCCCTCTTGCTGGGCAGGATTAAGTGCTAGTCAGGGTTCCCAACCTTTCTCTCTCGCTTTAGGTGCGGAACACCTCTGTGCCCCCCTTGTGGATGGAATCTCTATGTTTCCTTGCAAAGTCTCCCTAGAGAGGGGGTTTCGCTCTCTGTAAAAGCTCCAGCTTTACCACTAAGATTTACACACATGCTGTTCTCACTCAAGGAGTCCAAAATGGTAACCGTGCAGCCTCTGCTAGCATCTCCCAGAACAGCAGCCTGACTGGAGCCCTGTCTGACCCAAGCAGCACTTCCCATTGGTCTCTCTGTTCCCTCCCCTCATCCCCGTGCGCCTCTTCCTCATTCTGTGCACAAGAAAACATCAGGGGCATTTCCTGTTGGGGTCAAATAGCTCCCCCGCAACCCACTACATACACACACCACACACACTGCAAGCAAGGGAGCAGGTTAAATGAAGGAAGACATCCAACAGATGGGGAGTAGCTTCCATCACATCTGGAGCCAGGCAGATGGAGAAATTTACTGCCCAGCAACCAGAAGAGGGCTTGCAGAGTCATCAATAAACAGAGAACAGATATGGGATCGCTCAGGCTGCCACAGCTGTCTCAGCCAAACTAGCCCTGCATCTCTTGCTTCCCTGGGGTAAGAAGCTTCCCGCTGCTCTAGGAAAGGGAAGAGTGAAGAATTGTATGTGAGCAGTGAAGAGCCCCTGCCAGAGGGGAAGGGCAAGTACTCAACAACGGGGAAGGCTCCTCTGAACTCCATCTTGTTCAGGGTGTGTCATAACAGTATCTGGCTGCCATCAATGCGCCTGGCTTCAAGCTTTTCCCTCTGGCAACCTCCCTAAGTTCGAGGCAGGCCCTGCAAATGAGACTGGCAGGTGGTCTTAGCGCCATGAAAAGAGCCTGCTCCACTGGGCGCACAATCCAGTGGGGAGGAGGAGCCTGGAGCACCCTGGTCTCCAGCCGACATGGCTGGGCCCAGAACTGCACCACCCCATTTTTCCACCCTCGGCTGGCTTTGTGCCTTTGGTGGCTGCCGCACTCACCCTGATTATCTCACACAGCGCAGCATGTCTCATCCAGAAAGGCGGAGACTGCTCCCTTCAGAAAGGAGAGCCACCAGAGAATGGAAAAGTGCAGTAAGACGCACCTTGCAGGCCCAGCCTGCCCCCACCGGAGCTGGAGAGCTGTAAAGAGAAGGGGAAGGTAATACATGTCAAACAGAACAGATCTACCTTTGCTGGCCTTGCTGCCAACCTTGAAATTCAGCACCCCACAGGTCAGACAGACAGTCCAGGAGGCCTTTTAAAATCTCTTTTTTAAAGCACAATTAGTGTTTTTAGGTGGGCAAGCAGAGACACGGTGCTAACAGGATGGTCAAACCTCGTGTGTGGGGCCTGCAGTACAAGAAGCACTCGGCTCCCCTTCCATAGCCTCTCCACAGGGCCAAGCACCAGCTTGCTGATCCTTTCTGGTACATGACATGTACCTGATTTGACAGGCACCAAACATCAGCTGACCTGCTGAAGAAAAGGAAGTACCCATTTTGGGGAGGCTTTCAACATCAGTGGTGGATCCTACCCCATAGACCGTTTTCTAAGCAACGGTGACATGAGGACCAGCAAACTGGGGCACTGAAAAGGAAGCTCAAATCAGCTCATATTGGAGCCCCCCTGAGAGGATGTGCTTTGCAACATCCCCAGCCAGCACTGCTACCCCCAGACCTCTAACTAAGAGCACAAGAGCTTTTACAAAGGATGAATTTTGAGTTCTCTTTCTTTGCCTTCTCGGCTGTGGTTTCCCACCAGCAGGGCTAGAAACTTCCTTTTGTTTTTAAATGAAAATTGAGATTCTCCTGTACTCTAAAAACATCACAGGAGGCGCAATCAAATGGCAAGAGCTGGCAACACTGGAAGGGCACCTCGGAGAGGCCAAAATGCTGGTGATTCGGTCTTGAGAAGTGATTTTAGGTGAATTAACTGGAGAACTTTAAACTTCCCCAACACTCCTCCCAAGTCTTCTGTAGTTGGACACCTGACACCAAACAACCTGGTTTTTCCTGATCTGTTGCCGTTTCCCCACCCCCAAAGATAGCGAGGCACTTCTGATGCACAACTCAAGACTGGAAATGCCGAGGGGGGCGCAGCAGCACCTGCTATGGGCTATTAAATCCCTCACCTCTGTAGGTAGGAGTCAATTCCTTCCCTCCATGCAGTTGGGAGGGTGCAGGTGGTTCTTGTGGCAAAGCAGGGCACAGGCTCCCAAGCACTCAGGTCAGCTGGTGGTTAATGCAGGTTAAAACACCCACCAATTAACACCAATTAACCAATTAACACTGGCCATGAGGCCAGGCAAGAATTCTTCTGCGCCTGCCTCCCACTTTCTCTGCCCCCTGCCTCAGTACTGAGGTGAGCAGCGATGCCCAAAGGTGCCCCCCCGGACTGAGAAAACCAGCTGTCCGTGCTTGCTGAACACAGCCCGTCCCAAACCACGCAGGATGCAGAGCTGCAGTCGGCTAATCCAGCAAACAAAGGATCACCTGTTTAAACGCATGCCGGCTCCTTTCTCCCAGCTCAACGCCAGCTGACAATTTACCACTCAGCCTCGTTTATTAACGCCGCTAACTCACAAAAGACCGGAGAGCCATGATGAGAGGCCAGAAGCAACTGCAAATGAACAGTGAATGAAGTGTCACTCACTGGAACCCACCTGGGGGAGCAGCAGGGGGAGCAGGTGTGTCCGGGTAGAGGACCACAATGCCAGCGCACTTTGTCTAGTGCCGTATAATGCACGGGCCGTCCCAGCTGTGGCCAGTCAGCAGAGGGGCTGGGTTAGAGCTGAGCACACACTTTGCTCTGAGCTATTTTCCAGAGGTTGAGAACATCACCAGTCCCTCCACGCTGGCTCCAACCTTTCACTGAGCCACAGGTCATTGTGGAGCTTTCCCACCAGCTCCCCCTAGTCCCCTGCAGTAGAAGAGTTGTCTGTGGATCCATGTCTGCCTCCTGGAGCAGTGGTTCCCACCCAGAGTGCTGGGGCAACACCCAAAGTGTGACAGGAGAATCTCGGGAGCTGAGCTCATTTAAATCTCCCGCCCTGCTCAGCCCAGCCGCATGGGCTGTGCAGGGCAGGAAAAAAAGGCTGCAGCAGGGTTTGGTCCTGCTGGCTGCACATAAGTGTGGGCTGGGGAAGGGGGAGTGAATAGGATGGGGGGGGCATTGGGGTTGGGGAGCCGCTGGGGCCATGGGATGGTGAGGGGGAAGGGTGGGCGGAGAGCTCCTGCCTGCCCCATTCTGGCCTCCAGTTGGGGGGGGGAATCCCCAGAGCCGCCACTGCTGGTGGCCCCATTCTGGCCCCCAGATGGGGGTCCCCAGAGCTGCCGCCACCAGTAGCCCCATTCCAGCCCCCAGCCAGAGGTCCCCGGAGCCACCAGCCTTGGCTGCAGCCCCATTCCAGCCCCCAGCTGAGGGGTCCCTGGAGCCACCAGCCTCGGCCCATGGCCCCATTCTGGTCCCCAGCTGGGGGGTCCCCCGAGGCACTGGCGGCCCTGATCCGGCCTGCCCCGCCCCCTGGGATGCTGGCAGCGGTGGGATCCAGCCCCAACCAGGGACCCTGGGACGCAGGCGGCGTGATCCGGCCCTGGGCCCAGTGGCTGGAGCCAGATCAGGTGGGGCAGGGGTGGATTTTTGTAGCTGCCTCCCCAAGGGGCAGCTTAAAAAATCCACCCATGAGCGGGGGAGGGGGGCCCAGCTGAGGTGGGGGGATAGAGTCAGCAGGGACCCACTGGGGGGGAGGGAGCCGCGATGGGGGGGAGGGAGTCGCTGGGGGGAAGGGGGTGCTGTGCCATGCTCCTCTGATGGCCTGCCCTCCCACTCCCCAGGTTCCCCCTGCCACTCTGTTCTCCCTTCCCCTCTCCTTTTTTCCTACTCCTCCTGCTCCCCACATGGCTACCCTTCCCTTTTGCCTCCCCTCCCCTGCCCTGCTCTGCTCCCCACACTCTTTCCTGCCAATCCACACGAGTCCTGACCTCCCCTCTCTTGCCATGCCTGCCCTGTTACCCCTACCACTCCATATAGCAGCATTTCCCAACCACTGGGCCATGGTTCGTGAATATTCATAAGTTAATTTGAATATTCGTGAGATTTTTTTTTTTTTTTTTTTTACTGGTGGTGTGCCTCGAAAAAATTTGAAGGCATCAAGGTGTGCCACGGCAGAGAAAAGGTTGGGAACCACTGTCCTAGAGAAGCCCTGCTATGGCAAACCCATTTTCAGAGCAGCATTGGAGCATTATGTGTCTGTGTCCTTTGGCAATCCCAAACCCATTTTCTCCTGGTTCAAAAGCGTTTCACGTCTGGGTTCACCTGAAGCTATCTGACACTGGACAGCACTTCCATTCTCAGCAAACAAATGTTTTGCTGATGGGCAAAGGAAGCTGGCTTCACAGAGCAAACATTTGGCATCCGCAGCACTTGTAACCAGCCCAAACTTTCTAAGATTTCCCGAGTGCAACAGCTTGTCAGAAACAAAAACACAGTGCTGAAGTTTCAGATTACTAAATTCACCTGCCTGCCAAGCGGCTCCCCACAGGGGTTAGCGTGGGCCCTGACAAGCCCAGATAAACCAACCTGATCATTCCCACAGAAACACAAAGAATTTTCTTCTAAAGAATGCACATGCTGGGATTTCAAACCACCTGGAGGTTTCTGGGGGGAGATTTGTTTCCATAGCGCTGTATCAGGTTCCAGATATATTCTATTGGAACGAGCTAGCCTCGCCTAAATATTTAGAAAGGCAACAACACCAGAGCCCTTGAACGCAGCTAGAATCCTTGCAAATGACCAGAGTCCTAGGCGCGGCCAGGAGCAAAGGAGGTCGATATTTACAGGAGCTGCCTATTGTGCACTGGTCAATGGGAAAGACACGGCCAGCATGAAAGAAACACAATGTTGATACTCCACGGCAGCCGGGGGGAGAGAAAGGGAAATAAACCAGCGGAACATCCTCTTGTCTAAGGCAGAAAATGATTCTTAAAGTTTCTCAGCCGTGTTGATAAAGAGCAGCTGTTGGCTGAGGCCTTCCAGCTGGATGACAGGAGAACACCCATCGACACAGCGCTGTCTACACTGGGTCAGTAAGTGCTTTTCTACCCCCCTGAGCCATATAGTTATACCCGCATAAGCTGCCACTGCAGGCTTACGTGCAGCTTTCCAGTCCCTGGTCCTATAATGAGCTGCCCCGTGACCATTAGGCACTCATGACAGGTTTGGGGCAGCAGGGAGCAAACTGCGCAGCCCACAAACGTTCCAGCCGGCTGTATCGTTAAGACCTCAACACGGGTCGTGTGTGAGCAGTTTCTAGTGTGGCCTGGCCTGGTCATCAGCTCTTCTGGTGAACCACACACTTCTTTCCATGGGTGCAAAAAGAGTCCTCAGCTCTTGCCATGAGTGGTGAAAATCTCCAGCAAATTAAAGCATTTACCAGGTTTGACCCAGGTAGTTCCAAACTCACGTTACTAACCAGGCCTTACCGGAACAAGCACGATGCTCAAACACAAATGCACCCAATTCTTGCATGCAATAATATTTGCTGTTTAACAACCAGCCTCTGAAGGCACCAAGGCCTTAAACACGTGTGTAATTTGATTCACATGAGTAATCCCAAACACACACACATACGTGTTTGCAGGATCGGGGCCCAAATAGTCAGCAGGCAGTACCCTTCTAGTGCAATGGGAAGAGTGCCATGGTAGACCTCACATAACTAAGAAAAAAGCTCATGCTGGAGGCCCCCCACACCTCTAGAAAACCCTACCTACCAAGCGTCTGAAACTGTAGGTGCAATCACATCTGGGGGGGACCAACGCTGAGAATTAGGTCTCCCTCAGTACAGCAGGCAATATTTCATTGGGCTGCTAGGGTCATTCCCTGGAAAAATGAGGATTATCTGGCAATTCACAGCAATGCAGGAAATTGTAACACCTGATATAAAATTATGCAAAGTGACATAAGCCTTGTCCTCTGCAATCCAGACCTGAGCAGAGCCAGTAGCAGTTTATATTCTGTTAAAACAGCACAGACAACAAATGCTACCCAGCTGAAAATATACTCTCCTACTTCCCAGAAGACACATGCAAGGTTCTAGAAAAGGTAATAAACTGTGATTAACTAAAATACACAGCTCAGTGCTTGACAAGTTGGAATGCAAGAAGTAGCTTTTATCATATGCTAGGAATGCCCTGATGCTGAGATGTTTGAGATCCAAAAGTTCTAAATACTGTCCAGAAATTGTGGGATCGCAATTGACACTGCCCCCCCACCATGTTGGCACTCCTGGGAGTTCAAGAAAATTTTCAATCAAAAGTGTTAACACACAAATGTTTGAGGTGGGGAGTGTTCACATGTTGGGAATGATGGGAAAGTAACTGGATTTCAAGGCCAGCTGGTATCTTTACAGTTTTAAAGTGTCTGGGATTTTTGTTACTAAACAACAGCTTAGCCTCTCCTGATGTATTTATTTATTCATTTATTGATGACCTTGAGGAAGTTGCTACATCTCAAGTTTTTGACCTCATGCACATAGAGAGCTGGGGGATGCATTCTAGGAGTATGGCTGGTAAACAGAGACCATCGTTCAGATTCTCAGACAAATTCACTAAACAAACTGGAGAAAACAGCTGAAAATATATGATGCACGGGAGGCAGCTTCTTAGCAGGCTACTTAACAGCAGTGAAGAAATACACATTTCATAAATGTGCTTCAGTTAATCCCTCTGTGGCTTGGCTGGGTAGGAGAGAGCCCTGACTGGATGACAATATGAAAATAAAAATGTTTAGAGTGGGTGTTCCCCCCATAGGGGATGAGGGCTGTCAAAGAGAAGAGGAGCCATGAATTATCTTGTCCCTGGTCCCAGTAACAAAACCACAGCACCCCTCACTGTGGTTTAGTAGCCTTTACTCGAGTGGCCACCGCTTGCAATAGCAGTGGGCTACGCAGGTCAGACCTACAGCTCAGGAGCAGAGTTGGGAAGAAAGCTAGTGCAATGCCATCGGCTCAGGGCACGCCTGGTTGACTGAGGACCACACACACAGTTGACTGAGGACCATTCTGCCAGCCAGCGTGACCACGCTCCATGGCATTGCACCAGGCAGCGCGTAATGAATTTCCCACATCTGTCTCACTCAGTAATGTCTGGGGAGGCCGCACAGAAGACACCTGTCAGACCAGTGTCCACTCTTCCATGTGTGAGTGAGCATTTGAGAGCATGGTGGCTGACTGCCCAAGAGCATACAATGCTACTTTTGAATACAATGAGCACCTGAAGAAGAGTCAGATTTCTGTGATATTGACTTTGTGTAAATGTCACACACCACTTTATGCTCAGGATCTGCTGCTGACAGTGCACACAGGACCCCTCTAGCCACTCCAGGTCCAACTGTATGAGGGTCAGATTTCTGACGCATACAAAAATACAGGTAGTACTTAGGCTCAACAGATCCTGAACTTTGTCTCGGCGCAATAACACTACTGTATCCAGATGCAAGATACACGTTTAATGCAGGCGGCCTGGAGAGCCATTAGTCAAAGAACATCCAGTTTGTGGTGATCATTTGAAGTCTGCTTGCAGCCTAGGTAGATCAACTCATCACTTAATCATAGAGTTAATCCTCTCTGTACTGTCTAGGAGCCTCTTTCAGGAACATTAACTTCATACATTAAAAATGCCAACAGGAATGTAATACTGAACCATCTCCACTAATAATGATATGCACACAAGTAGTGTATGTATATTTAAATATTATATAGAATTATGGATTCATTCATCACTTCTGGTTTCAGTTCATCACCACTTCGAATTTTCCAGTGCCATACAGACTGTTGATCTCCATGCAGAACAACTAATGAAACCATAAACCTGAAATATACACAGAGAGAGAGAGAGAGAGAGAGAGTGTGTCTCCAATCTCTTGCAATGCCCAGACTGATGACTCAAGAAGTGTTTCTCCAGAGTTAAAGGACTTCGCTACTGTACACTAGAAAACTAAACAAGAGCAGTGATTTCAAAACAAGATCTTAAGTGTTCATTATGATCTAACAGCCAAGATGGGACAAGGGCTCCAGTGGCAGTCAGTTTATGCCTTTTTTCTGCTCCGTGCTGAGATGGGAGAGAGGGAGCGTACAGAATGAGACCATGCTCCCAGGGACAATACCCAGAAGAGCTGGTGCGGAGTCAAAGAGGAGGACTGCTGATGGGGACTTAGTAACAACTTCCTGATGGTTCTTCAAGTACGGACCTCCTTCCGACTATGCTAAGCCAACGGAGTCCCCTGGGGATTGTACGTACCAGAATGCTTACCCTCCAGGAGACGGAAATATCCACCCACAACCACATTCCTTGATAAAATAAACTATTAAAATGTCACAACTGCAACAAAGAATGATAATAATCCAGGCGACAGTCTGGTTATTGACCCAAGAACACAGGCCAGCTGCTCTCAAACAATAAGAGACGTCTGTTAATCACACAGGAAGAGGTGCCCCTCTGCAGAGGCCATCAGCATGGAATCATTTGTTTATTCACACCCTCCTTTACTTAAAACACGCAAGCTCTCCGTCCTTCCCCACTTTGGCTTTATATGCCAAGCACCAGCATAATTATGCTTCAGGATTGTACCAAAAATATTACTTAGTTCTTGCCACTTCCAGCAAATGCCATATTTTTTAATTTTGAAAGATTTTTCCTTTTGTTAATAAATAAGTACTTTGTTCCAAGAAACACTTTATCACCCTGCTTCGTGGGGTTCAAAATCTCAGCCTTCATCCTGTTGCAACTGGTACAAGAAAGGGAACAGCCCTGGGCTGTAATGGGAACATTAATTTCACATTTCTTCACTTTTGTTCAGTTAAAATCTCAACTTTCACAACCTTAAGGTGAAGCCTGCGTGTAAGATGCCATATGTTATAAAGCTACTGCAGCTGCGTCATCATCCAGGCTGTGTTCTAGGGTTCAGGTGACAGGGGCTTTAAACATGGACTTTGTAAAAATCTCATAGCAATGGCAAAAACTGCAAACACTGAGGATGATCTCCTTAGTTGACAAAACAAATGTGATACAGACACAATAATAAAAGGTTAAAACAATCTCACGCACACACACAGACCCACACACGGTGATGTTTTCACTAGACGCCTTGCATTTCGTTCGGTCCACTTCCCTAACAGGCGCCGGGCCCCGTCCTTTGGGCATTCAGCACGTGGCGACTCCAGCCGTCTCAGTTATGCAGCGGGAGCGTTTATCTGCAGAGCCTTTTAATGCGATAGCCATGACAGATCCTACTTCCTCCAAGGGAATCTGTGGAATTCCAATTTATCACAAACCTGCCACAGCGCCAGAATCTCATCCACTTCCAGGGGAGACTACCAAGCCCAACAGACTCTCACCAAATATCCCCAGAGTTGGGAGGAGAGGAGACCAGGAATTCAAATCTCACAGCTTCTAAGTGCTGTGTAACTTCTCCTGTAATTCACGACCCCTATTTTCTCGATTAGCGCCACGAACCGCCATCTAGAAGACAGGTAAACAAGTGCTGCTGAACACCCTCCAATTATTTAAATAAGGTAGCAAGAGCTTATGCAAGGTCACTGCAGGCCCAGCACCCAGGTCTCCAACATGCCAGATGCCAATCGTATTCACTGCCCCACAAGAGAATTCAGGATTCCTGCTTATTGCTGGCTAGGCAATAGTTTTCCAACCTGCCAGGAAAGTGAGTGCCCACTGTTCCTCCACCAGCAAAGCTAAGCAAGCACTAATAGGTGCCCCGGGAGCTCAAATAGCAAGGGCCTAAGCTAAGGATCTGAAGATCAAGGGATTCAAAAGCCTGTGCAGGGAAAAGACCATTTAAAAACCAGGGTTTGTACTTCATAACTCTGACTAACTATAGGGTGAATCACCAACACAGACATTTCGCAGTTCAGTCATCTGTCACGTGATGTGTCTCCAGTAGATCACTGGTTAGCATGTGTCAGACATGCTTCCTGCCCTGCGCTCCAGCCAATCCTGGGAGCCTCCAAAGTCTGGAAGTCCATGAGAGGTGAGATCTTGTTCCAAGACGTGACTGATGACACAGACTCCTTCCAGAGGCTCCCGCTAGCTTTGCTACATGCGGGAGTGCTCTTGTATTTATTTTCCATAAGTGTTGAGGGGATAAAACATAAACACAAGGGTCCATCACAGCCTCTCACACCCTTCAGAAGGGGCGACACAGGCGGGAACAGCTCCAGCACCATTCTCTCCCCCTCCAGGAGATTCCCAGACATACACAGCTCCCCTGCTCCTCGATTCCAGACAGCTCACCACTAGGCACACACGCCTTGCTAATTCTTCATCTTACAAAGCAACTACAGCTAGTGACAGGTTAGCTTGCAGCAGAGGTTTCCCAGCCATCTAAAACCATAAAAAACAGCAATAAGAAGTTAAGAGTAAATATTTGTGCATCCCTTTCCACAGAGAGGGGCACAAAAAGTCACTCAAGGTTCTGCATTGGTGCAAGGGCATTAAATCTATACAACTGTCTAGCTGCAGGTATTTGGTAAATCACTAAGCTAATGATTATTTACCTAGCACACAGGAGTCCCTGGCACCTCACACTAGAGAGAGAGACTGACTGCATGCCTGGTGGCACAGACAGTCCCAGAGAAGACAACCTAAGCTCAGCCAGGAGATGACAGCACAAGGCAGGGGATCTAGGAAAAAGGAAAGATGCAGGAGTGGACAATACGATTATTACAGCTCACGACGCTTTACAGCCTTTTCCTAAAGAGCGTGGTATTGGTTTGCAAGTGGTATTCTAATGCAGGCCTTACAGAACTCTTATTTAGCTGACTCCAATTCATAGTCAGTGGACAGCAAGTCCAATCTCCAAGCAGTGAAAATCAGAAAGGCCGATCCCAGGCAGGGCCAGTCTTGGCAGCCAAGGGGAGCTCTCTGCGGGGAGATCAGTGAGTTTGCTGAGGGTAGAGCAAATGGGTTTAGTGTATCCCACATGAAGCCAAATCCTCCGGAGCCTGTGGATAGCGGCCATGTGAAGCAGTACGCATGGGGGGGCTGAACACAACCCCGACAGAAATCCACTGTCCTTGCACATGTCAGGGGAGACTGCAGCACATACTCCGAATGAGCACAAAACAAAAAGCTTTAAATTGCTTCCTTCCGAGCCCCCACGAGTGGCATTTCCCAGCCCGTCCCCTGTGGCGCAGGCCACCCCACTCCACCCAGCTCATCCAAACAAGCAATCTCAAAGGACAGCGGCAATTCTCTCGGCACCACCTTCCCCTTCTTTTCAAGCATAAACCACCTAAAGGCCAGCACATGGCTGGTGCTGGGCTGCTCCCTCCAAATCAAACCAGGATCCTAAAAACATGGCAATGACAAGGAGCGGCTTTGCCAGGAACTGTAGCCATCAGTGGATAGCCGTGGTCCCTTCTCTGCCAGGGAATACACAGTTCCCTACCGCTGGAGGAAGTTTGTGACTGATGGACTCATCTCCCTCTTTCCTTTAACTGTTCCCTGAGACTCCCAACACAACAACGTTTGGCTTCAGAGCTGGGGGCTGCTATCGCAGCAAATGGTTACCCAGAACCCTCTAGGACAGAAGGCCAAGTGGCACAATACAGAGGAAGGGAAGTGTGAAGGCCTGGCGTGTGCACAGATACAAGAGCACCAACAAAGTCGCCACACGTCACTATATTCGTCAACAAGGGCCAGATCCCCACCCACTGCGCTTAATGGGAGCCCTTCCACGGACTCCACTGTGCTATGGATCACTCCCTAGCGGTTAAGGGGGAGGCCCTGCCCGCTCGGGTGGTGCTTAGGAGCCGGAGGCCATCTGGGTGACCGGAAGTACCCGTGTCCCTCTCCATTGAAAGCCAGAAAAAAAGGTGCCTGCGGAAGCTATGGGGAATGTCAAGGCCACAGAAAGTGTGTGCAGCTGCAAGCCGACCAGAGGCTTCTCAGATCATGCCAGAAGGCTGTACCAGCCCCTGCCACAGCCGGCAGTCAGCAGGGCAGACCCGGCTTAGGCCCCTCCCCTGGGAGGTGCAGCAGAGCCTCGCCGGGCACTGCGTCACTGTGGCTAGTCAGAGGAGGGAAGCTTTTTGGCGAGGGACAGACTCCTCCCCCCCCCCCCCCCCCCAAACCAGGCCTAACTGCATTGCACGTGGCCAACCCAGTGCCAACAAGCCAGGCCCTGAGCAGCAACCTGCCTTCACTAGCTCATCCCACAGACCCCAAATCCTGCTAGTGACCCTGCGGCAACCCGGCTCCTCCTTGAAACACACCAGGGTCGGGTCTTCTGTCCTCTTCGCAGGCAGGGAGGGCCAGGCTCACACTGAGCCATACATGAAAAGGTGGAACCCAGGACCACCAGCTCACCTTCACTGCCAAGGTCGAGGAGCCGGCCCCACTCCCACCCTATGCCCTGGTTAGGATCGCTACACACGGCTCACACCCCCACCACGTGCAGCAGCCAAACACACCAAGGAAGCGGGCCTGAGACACCAGCATGCTTATGTCCACTTGGATCCCAGCCAGCCAGTCCCACAGCACGGTGCCCCGGGAGCAGCACCACCCATTCGCACTAGGGGACTCTGCAAAGCACCCCGGCTGGCAGGGAATGGCAGTTTCTTGGCAGAAACATCCAGGTGCCAGGTTTATTTGCAAAGCAGTTGCTCTGGTTTTATTTTTACAAAAGTAAGAGACATTCCCAATACAATAATAGTCCCCTCATATCTGCCTACTGCCAGAACTTCCAGTCAAGTGTCTCTCAACAACCGCTCCATGGACTGGCACCAGTCCCTGAGACCTCCCTGACACTACAACGGCCCTGGGATAAGATCCTGAATGTGCAAAAATCAGGGCAAGCTCATAGACTCATAGACTTTAAGGTCAGAAGGGACCAGTACGATCACCTAGTCTGACCTCCTGCAAAATGCAGGCCTCAAGACCTCACCCACCCACTCCAGCAATAGGCCACCAACGGTCTGAGTTATTTACCTCCTACTTTAAGATACAGAGAATTCACCGACAGGTGAACCATGCCCTGTGCTACAGAGGAAGGCAAAAAACCCCCAGGGCCCAGGCCAATCAGCCCTGGGGGAAAATTCCTTCCTGACCCCAAATATGGCGATCAGTTAAACCTTGAGCACATGGGCAAGTCTCAACAGCCAGTTACCCAAGAAACAATTCTCTGTAATAGCTCAGAACCCACCCCATGTACTGTTCCCTCTTAGGCCACTTGTAAATCCACCGCACATAGCCAAATATCAGTCAATTTCCAAAATAGGGTAATCATACCATCCCCTCCATAAATTTATCAAGCTCAGTTTGGAAAGCAGTTATGGTTTTTGCCCCCACAACTCCCCTTGAAAGGCTATTCCAGAACTTTAATCCTCTAATGGTTAGAAACCTGCGTCTAATTTCAAGCCTAAATTTCTTGATGGACAGTTTATAACCATTTGTTCTGGTGTCCACATTGGTGCTGTACTCAAATAATTCCTCTCCCTCCCTGATGTTAATCC
>ML685946.1:157874-173209 GCA_007922175.1 Pelusios castaneus | reverse complement strand
TCCTTATCCACCTTACTATATTCATATTAATCCCCATCTTCTGTAACTTAACTAATAACTCCCTATGTGGAACTGTATCAAATGCCTTGCTGAAATCAAGTAAATTAGGTCCATTGCATTCCCTTTATCTAAAAAATCTGTTATCCTTTCAAAAAAGGAGATCAAGTTGGTCTGGCACGATCTCCCTTTTGTAAAGCCATGTTGTATTTTATCACAGTTACCGTTATCCTCTACAGCCTTAAGTCTTTCTCCTTCAAAATTTTCTCCAAGACCTTGCATACTACTGAGGTCAAACTAACAGGCCTGTAGTTACCCGGATCATTTTTATTCCCTTTCTTGAAAATAGGAACTACATTAGCGATTCTCCAGTCATACGGTACAACCCCCGAGTTTACAGATTCATTAAAAATCCTTGTTAAAGGGCTGGCAATTCCATGAGCCAGTTCCTTTAGTATCCTCGGATGGAGATTGTCCGGCCCCCCCGATTTGTTCGCATCCAGCAGCTCAAGTTTGGCTTCTGCCTCAGGTATGGTAATTTCCACTTTCATGATCTCGTTCCCATTAGCTTCCTTACCTCTATCCCCCAGCTCAACTTCACTCTCATTGAAAACAGATTGAAAGTACTTATTTAGACATTCAGCCATGCCTAGATTATCCTTGACCTACTCAGTTTTTAGTGGTCCCACTTCTTCTTTCTTTGTTTTTTTCCTATTTATATGGCTAAAGAACCTTTTACTATTGGTTTTATTTCCTTTCACAAGGTCCAGCTCAGCTTGACTTTTTGCCTTTCTCACTCTCTCTCTACATGTTCTGACCTCCAAAAGGTAGCTTTTCTTGATGATCTCTCCCCTTTTCCACTCCTTGTAGGCTCTGTGCTTCCTCCTAATCGCCTTTCTGAGATGCTTACACATCCCAGCTTGGTCCACGGCTCTTGCCTATGAATTTTTTCCCTTTCCTCGGAATGTAGGCTTCAGATAGTTCTTGCAACTTTGATTTGAAGCGATTCCAAGTCTCTTCTACATTTACATTCCTGAGGTCTTCTGTCCAGTCCACTTCCCCAACTAATTCCCTTAATTTTGTAAAGTTAGCCTTTTTAAAGTCAAAGATCCGGGTCGCCGATTTATTTTTGTTTATCCTTCCAATTAGTTTGAACTGAATTAGCTCATGGTCAAGCTGCAAAACCAAGAGCCAAATTCTCTCAAAAAACACTGATGGGTGGTACTTAAATCAGCAACATACCATATTTCTGGTTCCCCACACCAGTTACCAAGAAACATCACAAAATAGAAACAGCCCCCTTCATTGCACTCCAGCTCCTCTGGCTCCCACCTAGCCACACGGTCCTATAAAGAAATAGGTTCTCCTGACCCCAAAGGGCCAGCCACATTACACAGAACAACATAGGTTTGGATCTTATCCAAAATACCACACCGATGGCCAATCCTTTAGCAACTACAACTCAAGGTTTAATATAAAAAGAAAAGAAACAAAATATGAGAGATGTTAAAGGGTCAAAGTGAATCACATACATACAAATGATTTAGAGTGCACGTACTGCACTTAGGACAGAAAAATCCCACGTACTGCTACAGGCTGGGGACCGATCGGCTAAGTAGCAGCACTGTAGAAAAGGACCTGGGGGTTATGGTGGACAGGAAGCTGGATATGAGTCAACAGTGTGCTCTTGTTGCCAAAAAGGCCAACAGCATATTGGGCTGCACCAGTAGGAGTGTTGCCAGCAGATTGATGGATGTGATTATTCCCCTCTATTCGGCACTGGTGAGGCCACATCTGGAATACTGTATCCAGTTTTGGGCTCCCCATTAGCCACTACAGAAAGGATGTGGACAAATTAGAAACAGTCCAGCGGAGGGCAACGAAAATGATTAGGGGCCTGGGGCACATGACTTACGAGGAGAAACTGAAGGAATTAGGCTTATTTAGTCTACAGAAGAGAAGACTGAGAGGGGATTTGATAGCAACCTTCAACTACTTGAAGGGGTGCTCCAAAGAGGAGGGAGCTAGGCTGTTCTCAGTAGTAACAGAGGACAGAAGAAGGAGCAATGGTTTCAAGTTGCAGCTGGGGAGGTCAAGATTGAATATGAGGAAAAACTTTCTCACTAGGAGGGTGGTGAAGCACTGGAATGGGTTACCTAGGGAGGTGGTGGAATCTCCATCTTTGGAAACATTTAAGGCCCGGTTAGACAAAACCCTGGCTGGGATGATTTAGTGGGAGAGGTTGTGCTTTTAGCAGGGGGTTGGACTAGATGACCTCATGAGGTCCCTTCCATCCTATGATTCTATGATAAAGCAGTTTGCAGGTTTGTTCCTCTGGTAGACACCCAGCTCCTGGGTGGGTCTCAGTCCTTTGTTCAGTCGGGAGGAATAAAGATTGAAAAGCACCAGTCTAGCCTGACAAAGGCATTTATCATCGATAGCCACATGGCACGCCGCGATGCTACTCCAACGGGGCCAGGTACACACCGGGGATCACCCCAACAGGGATGCCATTATACTGTGACCAACATCACCAGAAGTGGATAAGCCAAATCAGGTGCTTTGAAGCACAGCATAGTGTCTCCTGACATCACGTAACGGAATGGCCGTGGGCTTGAAGGAGCATCTTTGGGGTCTGGTGGGGAAACTGGCCTGTCTCCTCCGCAACTTTCCCACCCCGGCTGCCCAACTCAGCAGCACGGAAGTGCAGTGCCAAACTCAGAGCCAGGAGGGGTTAGAGCAGGGGTCTCAAACTCAAATCACCACAAGGGCCACATGAGGACTAGGATATTGGCCCGAGGGCTGCATCACTGAAACCTTTTCATACAACAGGGCCACTAGTTTATATAATTAAAATTAAATTTAAAAATAATTAATTGAAGTCAAAGTGATTGCAAATATAATTAATTAATTGGGTTAAATTAATTGAATTTGAATGATTTTTAATTTAAATTTAATTTTTAGAATGGTTTTTAATTAAAATTAATTTACTAAAAGTTTTTTTTAAAAAAAGAGAAGGAAGGAAGGAAAAAAAAGAAACAAGAAAGAAATGGAAAGGGCTGCTTGCAACCCATAGCCTGGAGGGGACGCAAGCAGCCACAGCCCGCCTCCCAGCTGCACACCGGGACTGGTCAGGAAATGGACCAGGCAGAGCCCCCATGCACTCTCTCCACACCCTCAGGCCGCCCTCCGTTGAGCCCCCGCACCTGAGCCTTGTCCCAGACCTTGGCACTGAGTCCGCGGCCTGCTCTAGCCGCCTGACCCGCCACGGCTCTGGGGAGTGGCGCTGGCCCACAGCAGCTCCCAGGCAGCAGTTAGCTCCTCCCCGGCTGTGGCTGATGACACTCATTGGGGAAGGGTCGGCAGGCGATGCTGACCGCCCCGGAAGCACTGCCGAAGCCGAGCTCAGCTCGGTCAGCGGCAGGACCCCAGATGGGAGGTGGGCGGCCGCAGCTCAGCTGCCAGCTCCCAGCCAGTGGAGGGGCTTGGCACTTGAAAAGCCCTGTGGGCCACTTTTGGCCCGTGGGCCAGGGGTTGGGAGCCCCTGGATTCTAGGTCTCATCGCAAAATGCAAATCTGGCGTGCTGGTGATGCTTTCTTCAAACCAAGTTCCGTTCATGTGGGGTTGGCCCACGTCATCCATGAGCTGCAGATTTTTGTCTGACCTGGAAAAGCTATGGGGGAAGCAGCTGAGCTTGGCACAACTGAGACTTCTTGGCACCTGGCTTAGGTTCCTGGGAGGGCTGTCCCTGGGGGGGGGGGGGGCGAACGGGGTGATCGCCCCAGCCCCCGTGCTGTGCCGCTCCCAGTGGGGCAGTGAGTGGCCTGCACCACGGCCCCGCAATGGCCACACTCTTTCCTGCTCCCCGCTGCCTTCGGCAGGGAGCCAAACGCAGCAGGGCAGGCCGGGAGCACTAAGCCCGGCCTCCGGGCTAGCCCTCCCCGCCCCCGGGGCGGAGCAGGGAGGCCCAGGGGTGGGGCAAGTGGCCGGGGCCCGCCTCTGGGCTGACCTGCTGTGGCCTGCCCCATGCGGCCAGAGCCAGCCCTCACCGGCACAGTGCCCTCAGCTGGAACTGGCTCCCGGCAGCGGCCTCGGGTCCCCATCTGTGGCACCGACCGCAGCAGCCTGGGGTCCCCGCTGCAGCCGGCTCCCCCCACTGGCCCATGCTTGAGCCACCTCCCCGCCTAGGTTGGCTCCCTGGGGGGGTGGAGCGGCCCGCCTCCCCTCCAGCATGGGGGGGGAGGGGGCGGGCACTGCCTAGGCCAGTTGGCCCTGGGCCTCGCTTCCCCCACAGGACGGCCCTGGTTCCTGTCACCCAGCAGGGTCTCTCCCACCCCCGGTGGACAGGACTGGATGTGACTACTTCATGGGGGGAGGCAGGAGCAAATTCCACATCCATCCGCCCACCCAGCTGCCCCAGTCCCAGGGTTCACCGCCACCACCTCCAACACCTTTGTGTGAGCACAGTGATTGGATATAGCCCCTAGAACTACTGGCAGCAAAACAGCCACTGTGGATGTGTACAGGGGTCTTCCTCAGAATCAGAGGCCATGCTGCATGCAGATCTGGTTACCCCAGCTCACGGAGTACAGAGAAGGGCAATGAAAATGATCAGGGTTGGATTAAGGGGTCCTGGGGCCCAACGCTGCCCACCACCATGGGCCACCTCTGGCCTGGGGACCCAGTCCCTCACCATTGTGGGGCACCCCTGCCTGGGGCCTCAGCTACTCCACAACAGCAGCCTGAGGATGGGCCAGTGCTAGGGCCAAAGGCCCCTCTCTGCAGCACTCCTGCCCCAGGGCGGAGCTGGATGGGGCAAGGGGTGACCCCGCCCCTGGAACGCAGAGAACGCGCACCAGGCTGGGGCCGGGGCAGACCAGATGGCCCGGGGGTGGGGCAGGAGCGCTGCGAGCCTGGCCTCTGACTCCAGGGCCCCCCCGTGCCCTTCAGGCCCCACCGCTGCTGTGCCGGCTTGAGCAGGGCAGCAGGGCTGACTCAAGGCAGGGACTTTAGGGGCTACAGTCTGCACCCTCCCCACCCCCCACTAAGGGTGAGGCCCAGGGTTACAGCCTATGCGTTAATCCAGCCCTGAAAATGATATGCAGGATGGAACAGCTTCCATATGATTAGCAAGAACAGTCTAACTTAGAAAAGAGACGAATAAGGACAGGGGGATAGGATAGAGGTCTATAAAATCATGAATAGCGAGCATGGAGAAAGTGTTACTGAGCCCTTCACATAACACAAGAACCAAGGGTCACCCAAAGAAATTAACAGGCATTAGATTTAAAACAAACATAAGGAAATATTCCTTCACACAATGTGCTGTCAACCTGTGGAACTCCTTGCCAGGGGACGTGATGAAAGCAGAAGCATAACCGGGTTAAAAAAAGAATTAGGTAAGTTCCTGGAGAGTAGAACAGTCAATGACTATTAGCCAAGACAGTCAGGGATGCAACCCCATGCTCTGGGTGTCCCACAGTTTCTGACTGCCAGAAGCTAGGACTGCAGGATTCAAAAACTGCCTTGTTCTGTTCATTCATCTGACACTGGCCACTGTCAACAGACAGGATACAGGGCTGGATGGTCCTCTGGTCTGGCCTAATGTAGCCTGTCTTATAGATATAAGACAAGCATCTGGTCTCTCAGAGATGTGGAGAGCAGAGAAGGGCAATGGCTTTGGTTTGCACCAACAAAAGCTAGGAACAACCAGTTTGAAAGGCAGGTTGTATCCCAAAGCCCAGTCCTGCTGCAGGCAGTGGATTGAGCAGTGAATTCCCTGGCCACAGCCTGGGGAATACATGGGGCCCTAAACCCACTGCCCATCCACTATTGACTATGGGTGGAAGAGCAAACACTCCTAGGGCTGTGTCTACACTGGCAAGTTAGTTCGAATTAAGGAGGCTTAATTCGAACTAACTAAAGCCATGGCTACACTAGGCTTTATTTAGTTCGAATTAAGGGCTTCCTTAATTCAAACTAATAAGTTCCAATAGGGCTTTAGAAGTAAGGCTTTAATTCCAACTAACTAGTTCGAATTAGCCAATGTGGCCATGTTAATTCGAACTAATTTCTTAGTTCGAACTAACCGGCCATTGAAATGAATGGGGTCGCTAATTCGAACTAAGCAAGTGCTATGAATGGCACTTGCTTAGTTCGAACTAACTTTTTCTAGTTTGAATTAAGCTAACTAATTTGAACTAATTTTAGCAAGTGTAGACATACTAGTGTTTAATGCAAGGAAGGGATAAACATCAAGGAAGGCCTGTCTCCCCTAACCTGGAAACCTTTGGGGAGTCAGCAGCAGACCCGAGTCCCATTCAGACCTACTCAGCCAGGGCACCAGGGTCCTGGCAAAGCGAGGTGGGAGAGAAGGAAGAGAAGTGATTTACGCAGGTTCCTTTTAGTGCTCACCAAGCCCTCTTCCCCCAAAGCAGGGAAAATGACAGGTATTAAATCATCGGGCAGAGTCAGAATGAAGAGAGCGAACAGAGCTAAGACATGTTCCAGAGGGGTAGCCGTGTTTGTCTCATTCAGCAAAACAAACCAGGAGTCCTGTGGCACTTTTAAAGACTAAGCTAGCCTGCAAGCCAGACCCCAGAGGAATGTGCCACGGAAAGCTAGGAGCTTTGGGATAAAGGGTCAGATGAAAACTAAGCGCTATAGAGTCCCCACATGAGGAGACCTGCCTGCAGCCAAGAGCCCTAACGAAAGCACATGCGCCTGACAGACTCCCAGAGCGGCTCAGAGCGCTCCTCACAGCTATTCCTGCCACCCACTTTGTCCCCTTGGCCATGAGCAGAGCACTCCCATGTGGGTCTAACTACACCGCACAATCCCATTGCCACTGGTTCACAGCATCACTCGCCAGCTTTCTACAACCAAATTTCCAATACAATCAAAGTGCTTCCCCCAGCACATAGGTGAGAGCTCTCTTTAGCCATACACTGGATCTTCTACCTGCCACAACCACCTCCGCTCTAGTGCTGCCATTTCCACCCAGAAAGCACGTCTGCACTGACCCACACACCCGAATGTGCAGGGAGGGGGAAGAGTGAGCCTGTCCAGAGTCCCAGGCTCCCACCCCTCTTACAAGGAATTCCTGGCTCCAGCGGGGGGTTCCTGCCCCACGGAGCACAGTACAGTCACGTCAGCCTTTAAAAGCTCTGCTGCTCAGGGTCAAAACTTCACTTACAATACTATAAACAAATTCCAAAGGGGTAGCCGTGTTAGTCGATTTTCTCCCACGAAAGCTCATGCGATAAATAAATCTGTTAGTTTTTAAAAGTGCCACAGGACTCTGTTGTCAATACTATAAACAGACAGGGTGGGCGACAGAATCTCTCCGTGGGTCTAACAAAAGCTATTACCTCACCCAGATTGTCCCTCTAGCATCCTGGGTCCAACATCAGCCACACCAGAAACAGTCACCTATTTGAACAGCTTCCCCCCAGAGAGGGACTGCCAGCCCTTCCCAGCCTGGGGGAGGAAGGGAATGTAATTCTAGGGCCTGGCTTTCAAGGCAGGATACATTGTGTCTGTGATACTTCACTGATCGGCTCCCAGGGCTAATTGGCAGGTCAGAGATAAGGCGGGGGGTGGGGGAGGATATGAATGGAATGTGACCTCCCCCAGAGCATTCAAGCCCCAGCTCTCACTAATAAATCACCTGGCTGAACAGCACTATGCTCTGCAGGGAGACTGAGCTCCCCACCATTAGGGCAGTCCCAGAGGGTGCCTCACCTACTCACCCATGCTCTGCCTAGCCAGTCGAGCATTAAATAACCTCAGGTGACTCAAAACAGTGTGACAAGCCAGCAAAAGGCACCTGGAAGCAAGCAGCCAAGGCCTAGGGGATCAAGAGCCAGCAGGCCGAGGACCCCAGGATGCAGAGAGGAGCTGGGATGGAGGGTTCTAGTCGGAGCAGCTTGCTTGAAGCCCATTGGTCAGGGAATCTTGGCTGGTAACAGCGACTCTCCGGCACCTCCACTTCTGGGAGAACATATGGGCAGCAACACCTAAAACCTGAACACAAAGAGTCTCAGGAAAGCCTTTTCCCTGCTATGTTGTATCCCTGTGAAATGGCAAGTGCCTTGATTACGCTGTTCTTCCACATGATGGATGAGGCTGCACTGCCCACCTCACTTCTCTCTCTTGAGGACATGGTATTTGCACTGGAAAGCTTCCTAAATAAATACCATTAACCACTAGGCACATGTTTACCTGTAGGATTCATTACCTGTGAAACATGCTGGAACAATCGGAAAAGGATGTTAAACATCCTCTATTCTTTAGTCCTCCGTGTGTTTTAAATGCACTTCTGAAGTATAACTTGTGCCACCACTTTTCTCTGGCACAAGAAGGATTCAGACAGAATGAAGGCAAGCTTATCTTCCCAGACCTATGACAGATGGAGTTCCCTTTCTGGGTGAATGCCTGAGAAGCCTGAAGTGTCAATCTGTAATAATGAAATATTCAAAGCATTCCTTTCTTGACAGGGCTCCAAACTCCGGTGTTCAGCTGGCAGGGGCTCTAAGATCACAAAGGGCAACAGGGATCTGAAGTGATGCTGCCCTGTTTATTACAGTGATTTATTCAAGCTCCACATACAGAATCTTTATTAGGGGTTGATTTAACAAGTCTACTACTGGATACAGATACCGTGCAGACTGGAAGGGCAGGTGGCCCACTCGGACTCCTAGCGACGGATAAAGCATGGGTACCTGATGCTTTTCACTGATAACCCTTTCTGAATGACTCCTTCTGCCAGGACTGGGACCCTCCACTGGGCTCCTCTTGGCTGCATCTCACATAGGCCAAGTAGAGTCACTCTCCTTTACTCTTCAGTGAGCCCTCTGCTCCAAGCTTACCGTGATGGGAGAAGACTCTTTCCAGATGGTATCGGATTCCCTGAACAGCAATGTCCCCTCCTGCCTACTTGTTTATTCCAGCACAAGTCTGTTCTTCCATTGCCCATGAAATCTGCGTCTCTGGGATGTGTTGCATTCCACACTCTGAATTCCATCAGCTCGGGGATGCCAGAGGGCCATTTTCTCATAGACACAGGTCTGTGGAGAGCTTGCCCACTCCCACACGCTGCAATACTCACCTCCTCTGTTGAGTAGCAAAAGTGTACACCATAGTCCTGAATTTGACTAGCCTCATGCCGCTAAGAACTGCAGTATATTGGCTGGAACCAGCTGGGGGAGAATTCCAGGCAATTGTGTCTCCTGTCTTGAGCAGAGTATAAGGAATCTGATTTCCGCTTAGCCTCTTTTTTGTAGGTGCAGCCACTACTCATGCACAACACACCCTCTCGCTCTTCTGCCTTTCTGCAGATTAAAGGGGGTAATCCCCTAAGCAAAGCAAGCATGATGAATGTGCTGAGGGATGGCAAAGTTAGCTAAGAGGTATTAAGGCACTGGGGGAAGGAAGGGGCAAGGGAAGGCCCTGCAGAGATGTACCACCACTGCTGAACTAGGGAATTCCCCACAGGCCAAGGAGGCAGGGCCGTCCCTGTGCAGGGGCGAATGGGGTGATTGCCCCGTGGTTACGTGGGCCCCACGCTGTCCTGCTCCCAGCAGGGCTAGTGCGGGGCCCACGCGCACCACAGCGCCTCCTCCCATGGCCATCCCGCTGCCTTCAGCGGCGAGCCTAAGGCAGCGGGGCGGGAATGCAGAGGGGCAGGGCAGGGCTGAGCAGACCAGGAGTGCTATACCTGGCCCCTGGGCCGGTCCTCCCCGCCCCCAGGGCGGAGCAGGTAGGCCCAGGGGCGGAGCATGTGTGTGGGGCCCGGCCTCTGGGCTGGCCTGCCTCACATAGCTGGCTCCCCGCCTGCCGCCTCAGCCTCCCGGCCAGAGCCGGCTCCCCGCGCCGGCGGCCTCAGCCTCTGGGGCCAGCTCCCTGGGGGGCGGAGCAGGCCGGTGGGCCCGCCACGCTCCCCTGCAGCGTGGGGGTGAGGCCCCTCCTAGGCCAAATGGCACAGGGCCCCGCTCCCCCCAAGGAATGGCCCTGCAAGGAGGAGGCTGAGAGGGTTACCTAGGGTCGGGGAGCTCCACAACCGCACGTGAAAGGCTGCACAGGGAAGGTTCACTCCCAAGAGCCAGTGAATGACGCACTCAGACAGGGCTCACACTGGATAAGAAGTTTTCAGTGAAACAGTTCATAGATTCATAGACTCAAAGGTCAGAAGGGACCAATCTGATCATCTAGTCTGACTTCCTGCACAATGCCAGCCACAGAACCTCACCCACCCACTCCTGTAATAAACCTCTAAGCATCTAACCTATGACTAAGTTATTTCCACTGAAAAATCCAATGCTGTCAAAATCAAAATATTTCATAAGAATCTGTATAACTTTATGTTTCCACTATTGCTTCCACTCATTTCAGTTAGACTAGTCTAGTAAAATGTTAATTTGAATTTATCATATGTAGATTACATATATAATATGTTGTATTATATTTATTGTATTAAATATAAAAGTTTAAACCAAACAGCCTAAGAGCCTGAATTCCAAGTATTTTGAAATTTTCATTCTGAAGACATTTCAAAATGCTGGCTTTTTGTTCCCATGGAAAAGATTTCCCCCTTCTCCACCCATGTTAGAATTTTGCATAGAACCAAAATTTCAGTCCCTACATGTCAGAACATGAGTTAAATAGGATAAAATGTCCAGGACACTTCCTCCCGCCATTTCCCACCCAGGCCACTTGATTCTGACACCACAGACAATGAAAGCATTCCCATCCCCTGCTCAGAGCTGGTCACCGAAGGAAATGAAATAGAAACACCCAGAATTGCCCAATTGGCAAGTCAGCACAACTAGTTCCCTCCATTGATTTCCTTCACTGATTTACACCACACATGTGAAACCTTGTGTCGTTGTGTGCTGCCCCTCACACCCTCGATCGGCTATGGCAAGCTGAGCGTGTCAGCACACAGCTTGCCGGGCACTCTCAGACCTCCCTCCACAGTACTGCATCAGCGTGCGCGGTTATGTCAGTGGAGAGAAGTAAATCACAATCAGGTCCAACTAATACGTCCAGTCAGAACTCCGGCACAGAAAACCCTTAAACAGGGAATACGCTAAATGATGGATTTCGAATTCTTCCCACACCCCACTAAAAATAAAACAAAACAATGGAAAACAAAGATCCTACAAAAAGATACATACAGGCAAAGGGGTCTACGCCAGAGAGCCAGCTGCAGCCAAGGGGCCCACAACCATTCTTTCTCCTCACAGCCACCAAACACCATCACTTTTCCCATGAGTGGCTTGCAGCCATTTGGGTCCCGTGTTGGGTGAACAGCTATACTGCTGCTAACCACATCATAACCCCAGCCACAGTTTGCATGAAGAGAGATGTTTGGGATGCACCTCTATGGAATAGGTCTGGATCTAAGGAATTTACATGAGTTGTCTTCATGTAGCATATGAGTTTACTTCATGTATCACAATGCACTGTTTTCAGCTTGAGTCTTCATGACTAAGACCAAGAAGGAGCAGACTTTGCACAGGAACCAGTTAATTGACTATGCTGCTGCAGTAACCATGTTACAGAGGGCTATTTAAACCCTCTATGTTCCCCCAGATTTGAGGAAAGTAGCAAGCACCACTGTTGCAAGAAAACACTTTCCATGGACCAATACCAACCCAAGACAAGAAACTGTTTTGATAGAGGCAATATCTGAGTTTTAGATGAAGGCACCAAAAACATGGAGTCACTGACACAAAATCTCCCCCTGTATAGTTACGAGAACAAGATGACCCTGGCCCTGTCATGACAAGTTTTCTGCAGAACCTGAGGTGCCAGGGAGAAGGAAGGAAAGCTGTAGCTCAGATGGTGTGTCCAGGACAGCAGAAGAGCATCAGCTCTGAAATCCCAGCTTAGTGCTGCTCTTTAACAGTGGAGACTGAATTTCTTGTTTGCTCGGGAGGCAAACCGTCCCAAAGACAGCGCTCCCTCTGAGTGAAGATTTTATTCAAGACTGAATTGTTAATTTCCCACTCCTGGTTCATAGAGAAAATCCTCCTGAGATTGTCCGGCCCATGTTCTGCGCACCTGGTAAGTATGCTCCTGAAAGTGTAATGTGTTTTCTGATGCATCAGTTCCATAATTTCACTGCTCCTTTACCTGGAGGAAGAGATTTCACTGCACCATATTTGTTTATATAAAAGACAGTTGACTTGTTTCTAAACATGTATTTTAAATTTTATAGACTTCCTACTCAAAAAGAGGTGCAACTAACATGGAGGAATTCTGTATTAGGCCTTGTACTAAGAGATAAAAGAGAAACTAATTACAGAACTAAAAATAAATGGTAGCTTGGGCACAAATGACCACAATCACATTTTATAATGTGCAAATTGAATTCAAAAAAGCATCATGGCATGCTATTACTGAAAAATTGCTTCCTTCCTTATTTCATCTGTGTGAAATTTTAGTTTATACTGACTTCACCAGTTCTTTTTACGTAGCCTGTTATAGAACTAGGCAAATACCTAGATGAGTTGATGTACCCACCCCCTGGAAGACTGCTGTGTATCCCCAGGGGTATGCGTACTCCTGGTTGAGAACCACTGCTCAGAGACTAAGTCTACACTTGGGCACCATCTAATGTCGACATTTATATATCTAAATAATGAAACCAGAGGGGAGTGTCCACACCTAACTCCATGCTTCAGTTTCTTGTGTCCCCATTGGTAGCTGTTACTCCACTTTAGAAGCATTGCATTGTGGGTGTATGTCCCACAGTGCAAGAAGTGCTGTGGCTTGTGGGAAGTCAGCTGTCCTCCCATGATGCAATGCCCCCCTCCCCTTATCCCTTCTCACAGAGAAACAGCAAATGCTTTTCATGCCATTTAACTGTGCGGCAAGGATGGAGCCTGCAGTGTTATTGACAGCATTTCAAACACATCTCGGCTTATTCTGCAGTATTTCCAGCAGTGCAGCAGGATCTGCAGTGCAGAAACCTGCGATGTTACTGAGGCTGCCCAGCAAGAAGCCATAGAGCGAAATAATTCCCACTTTCTGCAGGCTGCAACACTGAGTCTGTAGAGCATATGAATACTCGCTTGAGAATAGCTCTTACAGTGGAGAAGCGAGTGGTCATTGCACTGTGGACACTTGCAACCCCAGATTGTTACCCGTCAGCTGTAAATCAATTTGGAGTCAGGAAATCCACCGTGAGAGCTGCAGGGATGCAAGTGTGCAGGGCCATAAGTAGAGTTCTGCTGAGGAGGGTGGTGACCTTGGGAAATATCCAGGACATATTGGATGGGTTTGCTGCTATGGGGATCCCAAACTGTGGTGGAGCCACTGATGGGACACATTTCCCCATTGTTGCTTCGGATCACCTTGCCACCGACTACATAAACTGCAAGGAGTACTTCTCTATGGTCCTACAGGCCCTTGTGGATCACAGGGGCCGTTTCACAGACATTAACGTGGGCTGGTTTGGGAAGGTGCTTCCCAACCAAAGAACCAGCATGTTTGAATTCCAATAGTGATTCTCGGGGATCCTGCATACCCCTTGGTTTCCTGGCTAATGAAGCCATTTACCGATCATCTGGGCGCCAATAAAGACCATTTTAGGGAGGCACTGAAAGCACTCTTTTGCCATGAGCAGCAATGACGCCTTAGCCTTCTGTCCCTGTGCACTCACTCCCCATCCCACACACACTCCTTGACGCGCCCTCCCCTTCTGCCACCTGCATGGCACCAAAATAAACACACACATTGAAAGCAGGCATTGCTTTATTGTGTTCACATTTCTGGGCGGGTGGTTTGGGGGGGCTGGGACACAGACATTGCATCTCTTAAAGGGGTCGTTGCAATGCTCTGCCTGCATGCATGCAACAGTGTGGAGTCAACAACATATTGCACCCTACCCCTCCTCCTTCTTCATCCACGGTGGGTCAGACTGGCTACCATAACATGGGGTGTGGCCTCCAGGGGGAACCCTGTCTGAATGCTTTTCTTCCTGGAGCTCCACCATGTTTTGTAGCAATGGAAATCTAGTTGGTCTGAGTGGACAGTGGTCATTACATTTTATTGGATTCTAAAATAAACATGTTTCAAAGGGGTAGCCCTGCTAGTCTAATTCAACAAAGCAAGCAAGGAGTCCTGTTTCAATTTTAAAGACTAACAAATCTATTTATCGCATGAGCTTTCGTGGAAGAAAATCCCACTTCCTTAGATGCTTGAAGATGGGAAATTTATAGAAATTTGCAGATGCATTTTCAAGCTTCTAACAAGCTCATGCGATAAATACATTTGTTAGTCTTTAAAAGTGCCACAGCACTACATGTTTGTTTTAAAATAAACAGAATCCACTTCTCAGTAGGAGGTTATAGTAGATAAAATGGTGAAGCTCATTTGACATTTGGAAGATCCTATCTGAGAAAATGCTTTTCCTTTCCATTTTCTAGCTAATTTTGGCAAAATATTGTTCCCCATAAAATGACAAATGGGTATGCAGTGCTCAGCAACTTGATGTGCTTTGCTTGGATTTGTTTTCTGTAAACAAGTTACATTTATTCATCTCTTGTGATTGCTGGTGAATACGACTAAATGTGGGAACAAAAGAGGAATGCTGAGCGTGCGTAGGCTGCAGTTAGAACAAAATGGGTTCACTGAAAAGTTGGCATAGTTTAATATTATAGACTCATAGACTTTAAGGTCAGAAGGGACCAGTACGATCATCTAGTCTGACCTCCTGCGAATGCAGGCCTCAAGACCTCACTCACCCACTCCTGCAATAGGCCACGAACCTATGACTGAGTTATTTACCTCCTTAAATCATGATTTAAGGACTTTAAGATACAGAGAATTCACCGGTAGGTGAACCATGCCCTGTGCTACAGAGGAAGGTGAAAAACCCCCAGACCGAAGGCCTATCAGCCCTGGGGGAAAATTCCTTCCTGACCCCAAATATGGCGATCAGTTAAACTCTGAGCACGTGGGCAAGTCTCAACAGCCAGTTACCCAAGAAACAATTCTCTGTAATAACTCAGAACCCACCCCACGTACTCTCCCCTCTTAGGCCACTTGTATATCCACCACACGTAGCCAAATATCAGTCAATTTTCAAAACAGGGTAATCGTACCATCCCCTCCATAAATTTATCAAGCTCAGTTTTGAAAGCAGTTATGGTTTTTGCCCCCACAACTCCCCTTGGAAGACTATTCCAGAACTTTAATCCTCTAATGGTTAGAAACCTGCATCTAATTTCAAGCCTAAATTTCTTGATGGACAGTTTATAACCATTTGTTCTGGTGTCCACATTGGTGCTGTACTCAAATAATTCCTCTCCCTCCCTGATGTTAATCC
>ML685946.1:139293-156821 GCA_007922175.1 Pelusios castaneus | reverse complement strand
CTTCCTCCTAATTGCCTTTCTAAGATGCTTACACATCCAGCTTGGTCCATGGCTCTTGCCTATGAATTTTTTTCCCTTTCCTTGGAATGTAGGCTTCAGATAGTTCTTGCAACTTTGATTTGAAGTGATTCCAAGCCTCTTCTACATTTACATTCCTGACTTCTTCTGTCCAGTCCACTTCCCCAACTAATTCCCTTAATTTTCTAAAGTTAGCCTTTTTAAAGTCAAAGATCCTGGTCACTGATTTATTTTGGTTTATCCTTCCAATTAGTTTGAACTGAATTAGCTCATAGTCACTTGAACCTAAGTTGTCCCCTACAACCAGTTCATCTATGAGGTCCTCACTACTCACCAGTACTAAATCTAAGATGGTATCCCCTCTCGTTGGTTTGGTAACCATTTGGAGAAGGAATTCATCAGCTATCATATCCAGGAAAAACTGGGCCCTATTATTACCACTAGCACACGTCCTCCAGTCTATATCTGGGAAGTTAAAGTCTCCCATAATCACACAGTTCTCAGCAGTATTAACTTCCTTAAAGGCCTTAAAAAGGTCCCTATCCATGTCTAGATCAGATCCCAGCGGTCTGTAACACACTCCAAGCACCATTCCAGGAGAAACCTTAGTAGCTTTTTTCCCAACATGATTTTTACCCAGATTGATTCTGTCTTGTTAATTCCATCACTTTGAATTTCCCTATAGTCTACCTCCTCATTGACATACAATGTCACTCCCCCACCTTTGCCTTTATATCTGTCTTTCCTAAAGAGCACATAGCCTTCAATACCGGTACACCAGTCTTGACTACTATTCCACCATGTTTCAGTTATCCCTATAATATCTGGTCTCACTTCCTCTACCAGTAGCTCCAGCTCCTCCATTTTGTCACCCAGGCTTCTCGCGTTAGCATATAAACATTTTAGTTTGTGCTGCTTGGCCTCACTCGTTCTTTGCCTGATTTGGCACAGTCGTTCCACAGACAATATCACTCACTAGACTGGCATTTACACTACTCCTCCTCCTCGTAACCCTCATGCCGCTCCCTATTTCTGTATCCTTTCTTATTTCATTTTCCTCCTTCTCAACACTAATATCAGGCGTGGAGATTATTCGGGCATCTCCCAACCATCTCCCCCAACTCTCTAGTTTAAAGCTCTCTTGATTAGTTGTGCTAATCTTCCTCCCAGAAGTCTGTTTCCCTCCCTACTCAGGTGCAGTCCATCCCAGGAGAACAGTCTTCTGCCTCCCAGTGACCATACATGCCAACGCCCTCCTTATAGCACCACTGCCTGAGCCATCTGTTTATCATCAGGGTCTTCTCACACCTTTGTTGTCCTCCTCTAGGGACAGGCAGAATCCCACTAAAGATCACCTGAGCTTCTATTTCCTTGAGAGTCCTCCCCAGCCTAGCATAGTCACCTTTGATACATTCCAGTGAGAATCTGTCTACATCATTTGTACCCACATGAAGGACAATCAGAGGATTCTTTCCAGCTCCCCTTAAGATCCTCTTCAGTCTCAGATCGACCTCCCGTATCTTTGCACCTGGCAAGCAGCATACCCTTCTGTTCTCGGGATCAGCTTTGGTTATAGGCCTACCTGTCCTTCTCAACAGGGAGTCCCCAATCACATACACTTGCCTTTTCCTGGCACCAGTGCTATTCACTAGCCTATCTCCACTTCCTTCCGGTCGCAAATCCTCAGTCCTTCTGTTTTTCTCTGCAATTGTTTGCATCTGTTCCCGAGTCCCTCTAGGGCTCTTACTGAGAGGAATCTCCATTGGCTCATCCCCTCTTTGGATAGGACTAGCTGCTCTTCTCTTTTTCCTTGCACTCCCAACATCAGTCACTACATGCTCTGCTCTTTCATTTGCTAACCCAGCAAACCTGTTTCTGAGCTCTATTTCTCCTTCGCTAGCCCGTCTTTCCCTCTGCCGACTTCTCACAGTCACATGCTTCCACCGGCCACTTTCATCTCCTGGTATTCTGCCCTCACAGTTTGATGGTCCTGCTTCCATTTGCAGGTCTGGCGTTTCTCTTAAAACCTCCTCACCTGTCTGCTCCATCAGTTGTTCGAAACCCCTTCTAAACTCAATGAGAGTTTTCACCTGCATCTCTAACCCCCGAATTTTCTCTTCCAACAACCCAATGAGGTGGCACTTCATGCACACATAGGTCCTTGGAGGCGATCCCTCCAAAATCAAGTACATTCTACAGCTTCCACATCCTGCCATTCTTGCTGTTGCTTCCCCGGTTTGAGTGTCTATTACAGTTGTCTATGTATCTGCCATAGCTCTTGTCCTAATCCCAGTCTGCACAAAATAAAGCCCAACACCGCAAGAAAAGCAATACAATAAACCAACCCTCCCCCAAAACTCCCCCTCCAAACTCCCATTTAAACTCCCCTGTTCACAGCCCTGTTGACTGCCCCTGTAGCTGTGTGCCGCTGCCTGCTGGAGTGGCTGCCTTTATAGCTCCCTCAGCTGGGAAGCCCCACCCCTAACTGGGGTCAGCTGATCTCTCTCCACCAATCAGCCCCTGAAACTGAACAAGAGAAAAGGAAAAAAAAAGAAAAAAAAAGCAGCAAGGCTAAGAATAAAGCTGCATTTCTCTGTGGATTAGGTAGCTATGTTAACAGTGACTGTGCCTTTTCTACAGCTACCTTTATTTATTTATTTTTTTGCCTCACCAACACACTACTAAGGGCTCTGCTGCTCAGTCCAGCTTCTATCCAATGAAAGTGTAGTCGCAGTCTTTCAGGGACAGCCTCTCTCATTGGTCACCATGGAACTAGGACACGTGTCCCAATACTGGCTTGTGCAAGTGTATGCAACTATGTACGCCCAGTTAAAAAACAGACCTTCCCAGTTCGTGGAAAGTTGCTACAGGTTTTGATGTGGTTTGTGGAAGGTGGGTGATGTGGAAGACAGAAAAAAGTCCAAATAAATGGTCTTCATAATAGTATTCAAAACCACTCCCCGCTCTTGACTGCTCCAAACTCAGCAGAGGTCATTCAAGATGGATGAGGAGGCATTGGTGGGGCAGGTACTACTGAGGAAGAGACACACTGCAGAGCACTACCAGGGGCAGGAGGACCAGGCGTAAAGGCAAGGAAAGGCACAAACACTATACTCTCAGAGTTGAAGTTTCTCACTCTGACTCTTCTGTCCTTATGCTAATCAGAACAGTGGAGGTGTTCCAGATTCATGGACAAGTCAAGGGTTTGGCTTTCACCGCAAACATAATTCAGCAATCTCTCATTCCAGATGTGACCCTGTACCCAATCGGGAGCACCAGGCACAGACTATAGGTGTCCTCAAGGTGCCCCTGCCCAGGTGGGACTCCTCAACCTTGGTCTGCACTAGGCTCACTTCTCTAAAATTTTCCACCAGTGAAACAATGAAGTGGACAAAAGGCACCAGTGGCCACTGGCACCATATAGCTTGGATTGTCTAGGAAATCACCCCTCTTTGAGGGACAGGTGGCCTCCCCAACTGCAGTCAGTATGGTTGGGTGGCGCAGGATGCCACTCACCCACTTCCCCCAAACATCCCTACTGATTCAACAGCATCAGATCTGCCCCCACACTTTTGTGGCTTTCTGGACAATTTGTTTAAATAGGCCTTACCTGAAGAGAACAAAGAGGAAGGGGAGAGGGGAGAAGCCTCTGAGATCTGCTGACCCTGAATGAAATTTGCACTAAAACCATTCTGAGTGCTGGAGCCCCTAACCCATGCAGTTTGCATTTCTCCCCACACCACAGCCCATTTCCCTGCCAGGGACACACCCGGGTCAGGAGGGGGCGACCCAGCTTTACCTGAGTCCCTTTCAAAGAGTGGAAGAGGAGCAGCTCCTCAGTCCCCATGCCCTCACAGTTCCCACTCTGAGCCAGTGTGGCTTTACCAGTACCTTTTCCCTTTTCAGAATGTTTCTCATGCCCTGGTTAGGCCAGGAGACCCACATCAGTCTGAAGAGAAGGTAAGGAAGGACCCACGAGGAAGGCTGATCCCTGCACCCATCACCAACCCCTCAGAAGTCAATGGAGTTCCCACAGGATAAGCAGAGTCAGGTGCTGACAACCCAGTGGGAAAAGGGAAAGCAGCTGTGCCCCACATGCAGAGTCTGTGACCTGAAATTAATGGAGGGAATACGTGCCCCCGTCCACCCCCCAGGTGTTACCTACAACAGTGGCAGATGCGGTATTTTCAGGGAGAAGAAGATTGGATGTTCTTTTAAAGAGGGAGCTTAATGAGAAAGAAAACTCTGAGCAGCCAGCATTGTGAGGCACCACCTTCCTAGAGTCTTGTTGACTACAAAGCAAGTGTTTCCTAACGGCCAACCCTGTAAAGTCAAGCTGGAGTCCTCCCTTCTCCCAGAGACAGGAAGTGACTACTATGGAACCCCACTGCCTTCAGAACCTCTTCTCTGTGACATCTGTACAAGGGAGAGACCCTTCGAATGGAAGCTGGTACATCACAGAAATCAAAGAACTGGAAGGGACCATGAGAGGTCATCAAGTCCAGTCACCTGAACTCATGGCAGAACCAAGGACCCTCTTAAAACATCCCTGAAAGGTGTTTGTCTAACCTGCCCTTAAAAATCTCCAACGATGGAGATTCCACAACCTGCCTGGGCAACTTATTCCAGTGGTTAATCAACCTGACAGTTAGGAATTTTTTCCTAACATCCATCCTATACATCCCTTGTTATAATTTAAGCCTGTTATTTTTTAGTCCTATCATCAACAGTTAAGGAAAATAATTTTTCTTCCTCCTCCACATAACAATCTTTAGGTACTTGAAAACTGTTATGTCCTCTCTCGGGCTCCTCTTCTCCAGACTAAACCCACCTCTTTCAATCTTCCCTCATAAGTCAAGCGTTCCAGACCTTTAATCATTTTTGTTGCTCTTCTCTGGACTTTCTCCAATTTCTCCACCTCTTTCCTTGAATGAGGCGCTCAGAACTGGACACCATACTCCAGTTGAGGTCTAATCAGTGCAGAGTAGAGCCGAAGAATTACTTCCTGTTCTGTGGGTGACGCACAAAATGCCAGAATGTGGCTCAGCCTCTCTCGGCTGGGTTGGCAGTGCAGAGTTAGCAGAAGCAAGAAGCAGTGAAGGACTTACGGTGAGCAGAGTCAGCAAACATGGCTGCATGCACACAGGTGACATATTTGAGGCTTAAGAGAGTCAGGCACGCAGGGCAGTTTGTAAAAGCCTGTCCTTTATTTTCTGGGCCAAGTCATGGTGCTATTCAGGCAGGACTATTCAGGCAGGGCCCTGCCTCATTCCAGTGATTCCTGTTATCCAAGGTGCAGTTTTATGGAACTCACTTTCCAGAACAGAACAGAACTTTACAGAAAGGGGTTTCAAGCGCAGGGAGAATGACAAAGGATTAAAGGAAAAGTGGCAATTCTCTGGCCTTGTACACACTACAGCCCCTCATTGCGCCAATGGAGGCCACCCTGGGATACTGGAGCTGTCATACTTGTCAATTTCACTGCTGTAGCAGAGCAGTGATATTGACAAGTAGAAGTGGAGCTCCAGCTGCAGGGGCTAGAGCCCCACTGCTACAGGGAGTCCCTTCAAGCTGCTCAGTTTCCTGGCTCTCTGCCATGAAACCAAGCGGCTTGAGGGAATCCGCATTAGAGCTCAAACCGCCAGGGCTCCTGGCAGCTAGACCCCCGCTGCCGCTGGGGTCCCCTCTGCTGGGGCTCCCCTGCTACCAAGAAGCCAGAGATCTCAGTGGCAAGAAAGCCCTGCTGCCAGCCTAAAGACTGGCTGGGGAGTGCATGGTGGGAGAGGTGCCCACCATGCACTGCTCCTTCTAACGAAAATGCAAAGGAGTGTGTGAACTCTCCTTTGCATTAGAAGGATTAATGTGTGGACAGGGGAAAGCGTTACAGTTATAACACTTTGCTTGTTGCTTGTCCCGCAACAATTTATTGCGGGAAAAGTCTGTAGTGTGTACATAGCCTCAGTGAAGACTAGGGCAGCATAAATGGAAATTTGACATCACTCAGAATATTGAGCCCTTTGACTCTGCTCTTGCACAATGCTGCCATTGTTTTGCTGACAACTGTTAATTATTCACTAGCTGGAAAACACTGGTATTCCCAGCCTTCCACGGCATCCCTCTTAATTACACCAGCAGGATTTACACAGCAAGAACTTCAAAAGCAAAAAAAGTGACTAAAAAAGAATAAATGCAGAAAAAAAAACCCGAAACCTGGTCACCTGTCTGCTTTCCCATCAAATGGAAATCTGCATTCACAGTACCACCAAAAACAAGTCATGTTTTGGTAAACACACAAAGATATAGGTCAACTAAATCTCAGAACAATTGTTTCAAATGGACTCAAACAGGAGGAAAGATGGCAGCTTCGCAGGGGAGCAGACATGTTTTTAAAGGGGCTGACCCTCCCCACCACTGTGTCCACATGAATGATTTGCTTTCCACTTCGGGAGAAGGAATTCCTTTTTGCAAGGAAGGGAACCCCCGTGTCTGCAGTCTGTAATTTCAGAAGCCTTCTTTTGCCCAGGACTCCACAGAGTACTGCGCAAAGTCTGTTTAGCTCAACCAACAGGATAGCCTACAGCAATTGTGGGATGAGGGTCAGGGCCTGTGCCACACAAGGGGCCCCAGGTGTTACCCAAGAATGCCAAAAAACTATGGCAACCTTCGTAGCCACTTTTCAAGCTTCAGCCTTAATCTGCATTTCGGATTTGCCCTCGGGAAGAGGGGGATAACAAGTTACTGCGCTTACTGGGAGGCCTAATTATGGTTTGTAAAGTAATTGAATGTCTTCCTGAGAGACATTTGAGAATAGGAAGAGCACCAATTTCCTGCAGTAAAATTGTGAGCTGGGAGTTCATAAAATTAATCTCCTTGCTGGCCGCTCACCCAAACATTTAGCAATAAGGAATCCATTTCTACAGGCACGCTCCAGCACAGTTATAACAGGTCTGACTTGCTATCACTCTCTACAAATGGTCTGTCCTATCAGGGCAGGAGAAGCTGCACCAGCATTCCTCCTCTCACACTCTACGGGTAGTTAAAGGCAGCAGCCGCGCTAGATGTGTTGCGCTGTCCAAGAGCAACACCTTAAGGCTGTTAGGGTGCGTCTACACTGGCAACTTAGGTTGACTCAAGGAGGCTTAAGTCAACCTACACAAAGCTACATCCACACTGGGCTTTTATTAAGTTGACTTAAGCATTTCCTTAAGTCGACTTAAGGAAAGCTTAAGTCGACTTAATAACACCTCATTTTAGGTCGACTTAAACCTTAAGTCGACTCCTTAAGTCGACTTAAAGCCAATGTGGACAGGGATTAGCGCCTAAATTGACCTTATTAAGTCAACTTAATAAGGTCGACAAGCGGCTATGTCTACACTAGAAAAGTTAAGTCGACTTTAAGTCGACCTTATTAAGTCGACTTAACAAAGTCAATTTAACTTTTCTAGTGCAGACATAGCCTTTATAGCCGCCACAGCTTGCAGCAGGAACTTGAAATTTGCCAGAGGATTTGTCCTTAGGCCAGAGAAATACCCCATGGAAATCCCTTCAGTTGGGGCCAAGCTATAAAATGTCACCCACTGCTACCTCTTGCCTGAGCTTTGCTTAGCACAGCTTGCCGCACAATGCTCCACCAGCACTGTGCACGTACGACATGCCGGCATCTCCCCGCAGCAAGCCACGGCCAAGTGAAATGTTGCACAGGAGACATGATCTCTTCTTCCCACGGCCTAGAGCAATGTTCCCTGGGAGCCATGGGCTCATGTCTCACATCTATTGCCACTGAAAGGGTGCTATAAGTCAGTAAGCTGCACAGCTCCCAGCCTGGAGTGAGCCCTAATGTTACTCAGTCTAGGACCAGGCTACAGATCTCATACAGCAAGCGAATTCTCAGGCTCTCAGCCACACTGACACCCAGGATGAGTTATGCTCACTGGAAGTGGGGCTATCCAAATATACATCAACCCCATGGTTTCGTTCATAAGTGGCTGGACAAACAACGTCCCACTCTGACTAACAGCTATTGCACTTAATCCTTCAGCTGAAGTTGTCAAGGTCTGTACTGCAGTGCATATTCTAAAGGTCAAATTTTGAAGAGGGGATGGGGTGGCAAGGAGAGAAAGGACATCTTCCAGTTGCACATCACTGGTTTTTTTTTCTTTTTAAAATCCTAGGAAATCACATACCAAAAACTGCATAAAAAGAGTATTAAAGCTGCAATACCAAACCTTTCCAAGTTAGGAGCCACCCAAATGGAGTTGGCCCATATCACCTCAATCCTTTAACATCCTTGAACTCTGCTTTAGGAAACAATCTTTGGTTTGACATTAAATGATGCTGTGTGGCCAAACCTCATACCAGGGTTGAAACTTCCATTATCACAGACTCTATTTTATACAGGCCCCTACATGACAAGGGTGGGGAACTGTTCACAGGTCTCTGTGCAACATCACAACCATGTTTGTGACATCAGTTTGTGTCACGAGCCAAGTCTAAGTTCTTGGGCGTGGATCCGGGGCAATCAGGGCACCGTGCAAGGTTCAGACCGCAGAGCTTTTTGTTCCTCTCAGGTATTTAATTCAAAGACAAGTCAAGGAAAGCTACTGCCTGCAACCAGCCTTGTGCTTATAAACCCTTTACAACTACAGCCTCATTCACAGTCTTTGCAGGCCCCTGCCTATGGCAAATGCCATCTAATGTACACGTACCATCTTAATTAAGAGTCTTTGTTTCTAACATGAGGTTTATTCCTCCCACATTCCTTACATTACCTGAGCCAGTCAGCAGCTCCACAGATGCCACTATCAGAGAAGAAACACATCTGGAAACAGCACCACTTCAGTTTTCCCCCGGTTGCCCTTAAAAAGAAGCCAACCCACAAAAATCGTAGCACCCCATTGCTTTAGCATCAAAGTCTTAAATAATCTGAACTACCCACTCTTCCATTAGTAAGAATGGAAACACATCGAAGTCATGACCAAGGCAGTGGCTGACAATGTGCCTCTTTGCTGTCTTCTCCAGAGGAAAATAAAGCATCCCACTTCAGTGCAGCAGAGGCATGCTGACCGGGGCAGCCGGCCACGTCTCCACATGCAAGCCCAAGCCTTATTGTGAAGGAATGAAGTCTTGGCTGTGCACATTTCCCTCCGTCATCTCATTTTATGAATGAGCGTGGCCTTTCCCCAGAGGGCTCAGACAAGCCCTGACTGCACACACAGGGCACTCAGTGTTTCTTGACTCTGAGAAATGAATACACCCACTTACGGCTCAATGAGCCAGCGATACACAAAACAGCAGTAAGAGCAGCTCTTCATCGACTCCACGCAGTCCATGGGCATGTCCAGGAACTCATTCCCTTTGCCCAACTGGATGCGCCCTTTCTCCAGGCTCTGAAGACTTTTACATTCCAAAGGGGCAGCCATGTTAGTCTACTGCAGATAAACAAACAGAGTCTTGTGATTCTTTTAAAGACTAACAGACTTTTATGTTACAGAGCCCTAGAGGTGGATGCACAGACCAGTCTCCCTAAATTACACAGCTACTGTGTAGAGACCTCTCTTTCCAGGTTAACTCCAGTACAGCGAGTCCCTCTCACGACTGAACCCATCCACGTACTGCAGTCCCTTTACGCCAACTCCACAGTAACAGCACCCGTAGGACTTCCACCAATGTATGGGGAGTCTCTGGCAGGCCAAGAGCTGCCACAGAATGCCTTCTGCCACCCACAGGGGAGGGCCCTTCCTAGAGATGGCTGGTGTCCTACCACACTCTTCTACTCCTGGCTGCTGGAGAAGATCTTAGGGCCTTCCGCTGCCTGCATGCAAGACAAGGCAGCCATCAAGCGATCTGAAACTATAGTGGACTCCAGCCTTGGGAGGGAAGACACCTTCAGCTAGATGTCATGCAGAGCTCAGAATTCAGTCAGGAATAGAACAGAACCATGACACTGGAGACGTTGACGCCATGCCTTGTGCACTCCTTCCTCAGGCAGGATTTCCATGGAAGACCAGGCCACGCTCCCAAAAGATCAGAAAACTCCACCACACTCGCTGCCCTGCAGGAATCTGTCAGGGCTGAGGGTGAAGGATCAGGGAGTGGGCAGGAACGTTCCGCAATTGCCTCTTATGGCATCAGTTTGCCTCAGCCCATCTTTCCTAAGGTTCTATCTGCATTTCCTGAGTGAGGCCCCAGAGCTCAATGTGGGCTCTAAAGTGCTGACATTCAAGGTCAAGCCCAGGACTTTCCAATTCAGCACAACACAGTGTCTGCTGGGTCCAAAGCAAACTCAAATGTCACTCGTTCAGGGAAAGCGGGGAGGAAAAAGCCTGCCATGCAGACAGCTTTAGAGACTATAGAAGGATAAATCAGTCATACCCTTAACTAATTCAGCTTCAGAGGGAGAGGAGAAGGGTTTTGAGCAATTCAGAGATTCCTAGGCCATTGTGATCATCTGATCTGATCTCCTACATAGCACAGGCACAGAACTTCCCCAGAACAATTCCTAGAAGAGATCATTTAGAAAACATCCAGTCTTGATTTAAAAATTCTCAGTGATGGAGAATCCATCACAACCCCTGGAAACTGTTTCTGTGATTAATTCCTCTCAAGCAGGGGGAGCAGCCAGAGCAGACCAAAGAACTGGAAAGAAGTGAGGTATTTGCTGACAGAAATTAAAAATGCTCCAGACCTATCTGCAGCTAACGATACCCAGGGCTGCATATATTCTCCACTGTGAGAAAAAAACTGAAATGCCAAAATTCAAGAAGGGAGGTTTCCAAATGTTATACTAAATGCAAACTCCTGTTCAAGCAGTCAGGGGTGTGGGAATGACAGGAAGCAGTGAACACACGCTAACGGTGAGAGATTCATCTTATGAGACAGAAGTTACTCAGCTAGAATTCAGGGCATAATGTAAAAGTAGAGCTTACAGGTACCCCTCACTTTGATTAGCAAGTTGTGCAATTAGGTCTAACTTAGCAAGTAAATTTAACCAAGGGAAATTTGCCTCCTAAACACTTCCTGTGACTGCTGAAAAGTTCTAAGAGAACTGTTCTCCTTTTGCATATTGTAAATCACTTCCAAGACTTCCCCAGTCTGTCCTGGGCTAGAAGGATGAATTTAAAGGAACAACAAATCTTTGCACTGCACAGCATGTTGTCAACTACACCAGCAGAAAGTGCATACAAAACCTCTCTCATCAGAATGGTAGCATCCTACCCTGCTTTGCATTACTGTACATAACTATACTGTGGTAAATGCTAGTCAGATTCAGCCCCAACGTTACATTGGTAAAAGTAAGTACTGAAAATAACCCTCGGTCTGACTGGATGGATTTTTGGAGAGCACAGTCCACTGTAATGTTTGTAACCCAAATGCTCCAATATTGTCATGAACCTGAGAGAGAAAGGAACTAGTAACAGACTATACATAGATGTGAAAGCAACTCAGCTGTTTTTTGAGGTAAATCAGATTTTTAAAAAGTTTTGGGGGTGGGGGTTTAAGAATATGACATTTTAATCAGTTTCCCTATGCTTCACATGCACACACAGTCCAATGAATTCCAAGGGGAGCACACACTGGAAGCTGGTTATCTGTGGAAACAACTGCAGAATGAGGCCCTACGTGGCGAACCATGGAAAAGCTCCCATCGAGTTCACTACCCTTTGGATCAAGCCACAAGCGATTGAAATTCACAACATTAAGTAAAAAAAATTACACAAAGCACGAAAACGTTCTTTCAAAGCAGAAGCTAGGGACATTTTTATTTCAAAACTAATACACATTGGGTGGCAGCAGCACAAATTCCACAGACATCACTACTGAGTCATTGAAAAATATCCTTAGAATCATTATAGCCCCCTCCATTTACTTTTAATCAAACACGAAGGAGATTACACTTAATGCCAAATAAAAACATCATGACCGTATGGAATCATTTATTTATTTACTATGGCTGCGGCTCTGCTTTTGTCTGGCTGGGTGAGTAGCTGTAACGTCGACAGTTTCTTACAGGTCTGTCTCCTACCTGTTTATGCTGGTGCAACTGTGCCAATCCAGGATACTAATGAGAGCACGTGAGGTAAGATCTTTCATTGGACCAACTCAGAGTGTCCCTCTACCTTCCCCAGCGCTGAAGAAGAGGTCTGTACCTCGAAAGCCTGTCTGTCTCTGTAACAGAAACTGGTCCAATAAAGGTTATTCCCTGAACCACCTTCTCTCTCCTAGCCACTTAGTTTCCTGCCAGCAACCTGCTACCCACAGTTCTGCAGAACCAAGCTGTGCTCATTTGCTTCATGTATTGACAATAGAACTGCCCACTACAGAGCCAATGCAACACGCTCCATGCAGACAGACCCCTACTTCTGCACAGATCCAATGGCAGGATCAGGGACGCTTTTGATCAGACTGCAAATCAATAGTGAATACTTCAGTTGAGCCAGCAAATAAATCACCAGAACTAGATCCTGGCACCCAAAGGTAACAGAACACTGCCATCACCACCAAGACTCACATGGGCGTGTTACAGCATGCAGCTATCTGTAAATTAGACTTCTGCGGTTCTGCACAGAAGGGCATGGAAACGCAGAGAGATATCTCAGCAGAAAAAACGTGGGGATATTTTGCCATCAACCACTACACCAGTTTTACCATGGCTGCAAGAGCCCAGGCAGATTCCATCAGGAACAATAGCCATTCGCCAGCCACTGGAACTCTGCCAGGTCTCCGGTAGCCATTCTCTAATTAAAACATGTGGACACTTGCCGTGCAGAGTCACCGGCAGCGCTGAAGGAAGAAAAGTAGAGAACTGCCAACTTCAGCATTTCTGTAGACACATGGAGCACAAAATGCCCCTTTTCAAGCAACTACTTCAAAACCAAATGCAGTCCACTGGTTGCTACAAACAAACAGAACTTGATCCAAACTGGGCCAGTGCAAAAAATGGCACAACCCCCATTTGACAAAGCTTACAAGAAAACAACAGGCTACTGAAACATGTGCTGCTGATTCAGATTATCCAGCTATTAATTTGCATCCACTGTGGGCAGCAGAAAGGTCCATGGCCTTTATTTTGTTACTGCATCTGTTTTAAATAGCTTGATGCATAAAACTTCAACTGACTCAAACATACTCTTTGTAGAACTATTTTGGTGGGGAAAGTTGTTTATGCTGCACTTCTAGTTCACTTCCCAATTAACTAAATGCAAGGGCAATTTCAAAGAACTTGGTTGCAACACAGGTGACAAGGGTACGTGCATCTCAATGTTGAGTATCAAAACTCCCCCTTCATCTCACAGAGCTGACATAACCTCACCTTCTCAGGCAGTAAAGCAATGACTTGCAGCAGGCGGGATTGAGTACGGTGCTCAATCCGACCCACCTGATAACAAAGAAAGAACATGCCACCAGTTCAGATTGTAACAAGACACTGAGAACTTAAAATTTAATTAATTTTAAAAAGTCCAAAGCAGCTGCAGGTGCAATACCTGCCCTTGAGTCACCCCACCAATCTGCACAGTATTGCAATCACCTTTCCTCTTTCAAAAGGATCCTCTTGGCCCTACTGCGGTATATAAAAAACCCTACATGTGCAGGTTTTAGAAGAAATTTTACTGTACTTTGGTACAGTGGAATCTCATTCCTTAGAGGATTTTAATGCCCAGCTTGACAAAGCCCTGGCTGGGCATTTAGTTGGGGTTGATCCTGCTTTGAGCAGGATGTTGGACTAGATGAGGGCCATTCCAACCCGAATATTCTATGATGCTACTTTTTTCCTGTTTGTTTAGACCTCTCTGCCCATTCATTTAGGCTTTGTACACACTACAGTGCTGTTGCGTGGTAACGCTCGTTACCACACGATAACTACGAAAGCGTACACACACAAATCCTGCTTGTTGAGCAGCAACAGCCCTCTTGCCGCGCAGCAGGTAAACCTCCTGAACGAGGGGGATAGCAGTTATCGCAGAATGGCTGTTCCATGTTACAGTGTGTGTGTACGCTCATCACACAATAATCAGTCTCTGGAAATATCCCAGCATTCCAAGTCTGTCCTTTCTGGTCTTCCTCCTGCACCCTGTGGCTGTGACATGACTGGCCCCGCCCTCCTGTGAGTCCCAGGAATTTTTGAATTGTTCCCCTGTGGTCACTTCCTGTTTGTTCGGTGTGGAGTGCAGCTATTTTTTCCGAAAGAAATGGCGGCTCAATGCGGCAAACACGCTCCAGTCTGGACCTCAGCTGAGGTACTCAACCTTATCAGCATCTGGGGAGAGTCTGCTGTGCAGGCACAGCTACGTGGCAGCAGGCGGAATTTTGACACCTATGGCCAGATTTCTCGGGCCATGGCAGAGAGAGGTTATGAGATGGACATGCTGCAGTGAAGATCAAAGGTGAAAGAGCTGCGGATAAGCTACCACAGAGCCAGGGAGGCAAACCGGTGCTCTGGGTCCGCACCGGTAACATGCAGATATTACAAGGAGTTGGAAGCCATCCTCAGCGGGGATCCCACAACCACCCCCAAGGCTCTTGTGGACACGTCTGCACCGCCTCAGCCAACGGATATCGTAGCAGACTGGGATGATGAGGTGATAGATGAGGAAGTGGAGATGGAGGATGACCTGAAGGCTGAAAGTGGTGCGGCTGACTTATCAGGGAGTCTACCAATTAGTCAGCGTGTAATCTGTTTAGTCCATGTCATGTTCATTTCATATCTTTCTGGTATTTTAATCAAAATGGCATGTGGGACCCAGTCAAACACCTTTCAGAAGTCAGCATATTACTTTAACACTATTCACTTTATCAACCACATTTGTAACCTCATTCCAAAAAGTAAGTTCAACAGGACCCACTTTCCATAAACCCATGTTGATTACCACTAGTTATACAGTAGAACCTCGGAATTACAAACACCAGAGTTACAAAGTGACAGATCAACACCACACACCTCATGTGGAAGTATGAATTAAGGAAGCAGCAGAGAGAGATACATACAAAAAAGCAAATACAGTACAGTACTGTGTTAAATGTAAACTACTAAAAAAATTAAGGGAAAGCAGCATTTTTCTGCTGCATAGTAAAGTTTCAAAGCTGTATTAAGTCTGTGTTCCGTTGTGAACTTTTGAAAGAACAGCCATAACATTTTGTTCAGAGTTACAAACGACCTCCATTACCAAGGTGTTCGTAACTCTGAGGTTCTACTGTATTACCCTTCTCTATTAATCAAGTCCTGTATCAGCCATCCATTATCAGGCCCAGGTAAAGACTTGGTAGTGAAATAATACATAGGCTAAAAAGCACATGACCTCAGTCGCACAGTTGCAGAATGTCAGAGGAAACACCAGACATCCTGAATGGAAGAGAATAGACTGAAACCCAAGAAGTGACTGAGTAAATGCTAGTTACACATTTTGTGCCCAGTCCTAAACCCTCTAGGACAGGCAAGCAACTGTACTGATGACAAGAGGAGAGGTCACTTGAGCACAAGTTGAAGGATCAGTGCCCTTTCTTAGGCCATGTCTTCACTGAAAATGCTGCTTTGATCCCTATGGATGGACGCAGAAGGATCGATTGAGCAGCCCGTGTAAACCAGCCCGATCAATTCCGGAAAATCTCTCCCATCGATGCAGTAACTCCACCCATCCAAGTGGAATAATGCTGCATTGAAGGGAGAGCCTTTCAAGTTGATACAGCTGAGTGAAGACCCAGAGGTAAGTCAAAGTAACTAAGTCGATGGGAGATATGGGAGATACGCACTCTGCAGCACGTAGATTGCATATCTCCTGTCAAACTTAGCCCCATTGTATAGACCAGGCCTTAGTGCTAATAAAGAAAGTCTTGTGTGCCATGTAAAAATATACAAACAAAAGCAGTACGCAGCATATGGGAACTCAGTCCAACCCAAGGAAGGTTTTTAAAAGCAACCAAGTCATTTAGAAACACATTTGACAAACTTTGGGCTTGTCCTCATGGCCCCTCCTACTTTGGATTATGGGGTATGAACAGCAGGGCACACCTAAGTACTCTTCCAGGTGATTGCTGCTGGGGTGAACTAAAAGGTTCCTAGTTCACAGTAATTAAGTCCTGTTTAAAGAGGACCATGTGAGTGCGATTTAAGAATCTTTTAGTTCATGACCAGAATATCCAGATAGGACAACACAGCACTTTGGTGTGCATGGCTATTCACACTCCAGGAATTCAAACTGCAGAGAAGTGTAGATCTATCCAAAGAAAGCAAAAAATCAGCAAAATGAGAAACACTGCCTTAAATACACTGCTCTGCTGGCCAGCGCTGTAGGTGCCATCTCCCACAGAGGACCTCAATAGGTCACCCAGTCCAATCTCCTGCACTCAAGGCAGGACTATGTAAAAATTTCCCTATTCAGAAGGATGACATTACTTTGCCTTAAACAACATGAGCACCCCCATTTGTGTCTCTTTCAGCTGTGTGCAAATCACAAGGACTATAGAACAAGAGTTATAGCAAGAGCCTACCCAACCCAATTGCTTTCTATGATGAGATGACTGGCTCTGTCGGATGTGGGGAAAGCGTTGGACATGACATACCTTCACTTCAGCAAAGCTTCTGATAAGATCCCCCAGGACATTATAAGATGGATAGAAAGCTGGCTAGATCATCAGGCTGAAAGGGTAGTGGTCAATGGTTCAATGTCTAGTTGGCAGCCGGTAACAAGTGGAATGCCCCAGAGGCAGGTGTTGCAGCCAGTCTTGGTCAAGATCTGAATTAATGATGTGAAGGATGGATTTCAAGATAACACTTTGTAGGAGGGTGGGGGACAGTGGTATATACACTAGAAGATAGGGGTAGGATACAAAGCGACCTAGACAAATAAGTGGGCTGGACCAAAAAAAATCTAATGAGATTCAACAATGGCAAGCGCAGAGTCTTGCACTTAGGACAGAAGAATCCCATGCGCTACTACAGACTGGGGACTGACTGGCTGAGCAGCAGTTCTATATGAAAAAATCAGGGCGGGGGAAGGAGGGCTGGGTTTTTTACAATGGACAAGACGACGGATATGAGTCGTCAGTGTGTCCTTGTTGCCAGGAAGGCTAATGGCACATTGGGCTGCATTAGTAGGAGCATTGCCAGCAGATTGAGGGAAGTGATTATTCCCCTCTAACAGACACTGCTGAGGCCTCATTTGGAGTTTTGTGTCCACTTTGGGGCCCCCACTACAGAAACAATGTGGATACATTGGAGAGAGTTCAGCAGAGGACAATGATAATGATTAGGGGACTGGAGCACATGACTTATGACAGGGGTCCTCAAACTTTTTAAATAGGGGGCCAGTTCACGGTCCCTCAGACTGTTGGGGGGCCGTATTATAATTAGAAAAAAACGTGAATGCGTAGCTATCACGTCTGCTGCTGGCCTGTGTTTCTGGGTACTGGGTGGCAGGCAGTAATGCATCCACACACTTTTTGTTGGTGCTGTGGGCTCCGGCCAGGCCCAGAGTGTGGGACTGACCGATGTTAGCCTGCTGGCCTGCTGTTGTGTA